>PVJS01048706.1:0-14948 GCA_004027185.1 Glis glis
ATCACAGGTTTGAGGCCAGTCTCAGCAACTTAGTGAGACCCTGTTTCAAAATAAAAAATAAGCCAGGCATGGTGGTGCACGCTAGTAATCCCAGTACTTGGAAGGCTGAGACCGGAGGATCCTGGTTTGTGGCCAGCCTCAACAACTTAGTGAGGCCCTCTGCAACTTAGTGAGACCCTGTTTCAAAATAAAGAATAAAAAATAGGGCTGGGGGTGTAGCTCGGAGGTAGAATGTCCCTGGGTTCAATCCCCAGTACTGCAAAATAAATAAATAAATAAATAATTTAAAAAGGGCTGAGGGTATAGCTCAGAGGTAGAATGCCCCTGGGTTCAATCCTCAGTAAAATAAATGAATGGATGAATGAATAAATAAATAAATAAGAAATGAGGGTGTAGCTTGGAGGTAGAATGCCCTTTGGTTCAATCCCCAGTACTACAAAAAAAAAAATTACTTGATGTTTGCAAATTACTTCCCTGATCAAAACTTCCCATGAGTCACTATGAGCTACAGAATAAAGTCCCAACTCCTTAAAATGAATACCGACACTCTCAGCAGCCTGGCAACAGCCCACTGTGCCTTCTCCCTCCCCAGCAGTGCCCTTCCCAGGAGCGTCACCCATCCCCTTCCTGTGCTTCTGCTCAGGCCAGGTGCCTTGACCTTCTCTCCAAAGGTCAATACCGTGCCCACTCCTCAGGTACACACGTTGCTTCCTTTGGACTTTACAACCTCTCTCTGACCAAGATCAATTCTTCTCCTCTCTGCTCCTGATAGCAAGACTACAGGTAAGAAGTCCAGCCTCGTGCATCTCGGTCCCCAGAGCCCAGCGCCACAGCTGGTGCACAGTAGGTCAGCTGCCAAGAGGCGTCACTGTGAAAAGAATCCTTCTCTCAGATATCTCAGCTCCTGGGCACGCCTCCCTGTCATGCTTTTTGTTAGACTTGTTCACAGACTGCTTGACACAGGAACATCTCAGATCTGAATTCCTCAAAGCATTTTAAACATGTGTGTACATTGACCTTAACAAAGTTTTGCAAGCGATTTCAATCCTACAGGCGCTCTGCTTTTCTATCAAAGGAGGTCACTTTGAACAGCATCTGTGACCGCAATAGCGGGCTGCGGAATTTTAAGACATGAGTCAAGTGGTCTGGGAACACCCAGGGTATTCAGCTCTGCCTTTGAATCTCTTCTCTCTTTGAGAACGAGTCGGCTTGTTCCCCTTATCTGTAGTCCAGGGAAGCCAATCCCCGCTCCTTTCCCCCCAGCCCCTGCAATCACGTAGGATGGTACCCAGCCATCACTCCACAGCCACCCAAGGGTGGTGGTCTCACACCCCGGTGAGCCTCATCCTCCACCCATCAGAGCTTGACGGAGACCTGAGATCCCGACCATGAACGCTCCCCCACTCTGACGAGTCCAATGAGGTCGCCTGCACCTCCCCCGCTTCCAAGAGTCATAACTTCACTGGAAAAATATTTCTCAAAAAATAATAAAACGAAAGCTCAGTGAAGCACAAGGGACCCTTGGGAGTCCAGTCAGGACTTAAAATCATTGTCGATTGCTTTCTTTTGCCTGAAGACAGAACTTGCTCCGGCATATTAAGTTCCAAGCGCCGCACAGCGTTGTGAAGGGTCTGGCCTCCTCAGAGCTGGTCCTCCCCTCATTAACAAAAAGCAATCAGAGCTGAGTTCACTTTAGCTTCTCCGCTGGCTGACCCCACTCACTAGTCCTCCTGAAGAGAAAACCAGCCCGACCTGCTTGGCGCTCAGCTCAGCAAGCTGGAAGGAAGCTGGGCAGGCCGGCCTGCTGCACGTAAGCGCTGCCTCAGGCACGGTTCTCCTCTGCGGTCCCAAGGCCGACACATGGAGTGCTGGCCACCAGGCCCGAGGGTTCCTCCCTGGTCAGCCTGGAGGTTCAGAGGGATTCCAGGCCCCAGGGGTCACGGGAAGCTCTGTCTCTACCTCCACCCCCTAACCGGTCCACAGACAGAGAGAACCCATTGGGAAGACGGCCTCAGTTGCCCTCTCTCCAGGGGCCAACAAGAAATGTGGCTCTGGCATATTCACACACACACACACACACACACACACACACACACTCACACCAACACGCTCACAACCCATACGCACACTGATACACTCACACTCCTGCTGGCCCAACCCTCTGAACTGCATCCAAGTTCTGTTCTGAAACTTTCTCAAGGAAATAATCTTAACTTTGAAAAGAACCCTGTGGACAAAGATATTTGCCAATGTTTATTTATGATAATGTACAATTGGGGGAGGGTCTAAATGTCTAACTATGGAGGACTGAGGTATTTTGGATGTTTCTAAAGAGATTTTTAAGACGGGCATGGTGGCACATGCCTGTAATCCCAGTGCTTGGGAGACTGAGACCAGGATCAGGTTTGAGACCAGCTTCAGCAGCTTAGTGAGACACTGCTTCAAAATAAAAAAATAAAATAGGGCTGGGGGTGTAGCTCAGAGGTAAAATGCCCTTGGGTTCAATCCCTGGTACAGAGAGAGAGAGAGAGAGAGATTTTTAGTACCATAGAAAACTGTGCATGTCATATATGATATGATGTGTTAGGTAAGAAAACTAGATACCAGCTACAGAACAAATACCAAAAAAAGTTTTAATTTATACCTGTAAGAAAAGTCTAAGAGAGCTGGGTGTAGTGGCGCACCCCTGTAATCCCAGTATGTGGGAGGCAGAGACAGGAGGATTGCAGGTTCAAGGTTGAAAGCCTGTTTCTCTTTCTTTCTTTCTCTCCCTCCCTCCCTCCCTTCCTTTTCTTTTTCTTTCGTGTGTGGTGCCAGGGATTAAACCCAGGGGCATTCTTCCTCTGAGCTTCACCCCCAGCCCTATTTTATTTTTATTTTGAAACAGGGTCTCACTAGGTTGATGAGAGTCTCACTACTTGCTGAGGCTGACTTCAAACCTGCGATCCTCCTGTCTCAGCCTCCCAAGTACTGGGATTACAGGGGTATGCCGCCACACTTGGTTAAAGCCATGTTTCAAAATAAAATATAAAATAGAGCTGGGGGTGTAACTCAGAGGTTTAATGCCCCTGGGTTCAATCCCCAGTACCAAAACAAAAAAAAAGTCTAAGAAAAAACAGCAAAATATTAACTGTGGTTGTCAATATAAATAATTATGGGCAATTCTTTTTCTTTCTTATTTTATTTCTACAAAATTTCCACATTTTTAAAATGAGCATAATCTACTTATAAAAATAACATCTTTTAGGAAAACAAACAAAAGGGATCCCACAACTGAAACCCCACTGTCTCCAGGGAGCTATTCCACACACAAATACCATCTCTCCCCCTCCCTCCCTCTCTCTTTCTTTCAATTTGTACTCTCCCTGCTTCCCAAAATGAGTTGAGTGGTTTATGAGAAAAACATAAGCAAGATAAGGCAAATAAGCTGGAAGTGGTGGTGCAGGTCTATAATCCCCGTCCTTGGAAGGCTGAGACAGGAAGAGCGCAGGTTCAAAACCAGCCTCAGCAACTTAGCAAGACCCTATTTCAAAATAAAAAATGAAAAGGGCTGGGGGTATAGTTCAGAGGTGGAATGCCCTTGGGTTCAACTTCTAGTATTGAAAAAACAAAAACAAAAACAAAGAGCAAATAAAATAATAAAAAAAAAGAGAGAAGCTGGATGTGGTGGCGCACACTTGTAATCCCAGTACTTGGGAGGCTGAGACCGGAGGATCCAGGTTCGCGGCCAGCCTCAGCTACTAAGTGAGGCCCTCTGCAACTTAGTGAGACCCTGTTTCAAAATAAAGAATAAAAAAATAGGGCTGGGGGTGTAGCTCAGAGGTAGAATGCCCCTGGGCTCAATCCCCAG
Source organism: Glis glis (assembly GCA_004027185.1). Lineage (NCBI taxonomy): Eukaryota > Metazoa > Chordata > Mammalia > Rodentia > Gliridae > Glis > Glis glis. Next base: position 3,851 of record PVJS01048706.1, read on the forward strand.
TACCACAAAACAACAACAAAAAAAAAAGAAAGAGAGAGAGAGAGAGAGAGAGACGGGGAGCACCCACAGTCGTGCCTCCATGACCCATAGTCTGATGGCTCTGAGTGAGGCTTAGAAGTAAGCCCTGTAGGGGACTCCCTGGAACCAGAACTCAGGGCTGGAGAGACAGTTTTATAAGCATCTTGACCAAGCTCCCATCCCTCCCATGGATAAGGAGCCCGAGGCTGGCCTCACTTCCTCTGCCCTTGTCTTCCTGGGCATTATAACTTCCATCCGCCCCCATCGCCACCCACCTCCAGGTCCCCACCCTAAGCCCACCCCTGTGGAGGCTTGCTCCAATGGAGCCCAGGTCTCTCTCCCACACCCCAAGCCTGGAGCTGAGGCAGGGCGTGTGCCCTGGGTTGGAATTGATGCTCTGAGTGGCTGGTGCTGGCTCCCTGAGGCATGGGTGTGATCAGCGGGTCACACCGCACACCATTGTCGGGCTAAGGCTCATACCACCTGCCATGGTCTCCTATGGTGGCTGCTAATGCCTGACTTATGTCCAGACCAGTTTCCTAATTCTTTTAGTCATGGCCCCATTTGAGAGTCCAAAAGCCATGGTCCCTGTCCCGTCTACATCACATTTTGCATGCCATCTGGGGAGTCCTAGATCTCTGAAGCTTCTCTGGTGGGACATGCCCCCGAGATTCAGCACTGCTACTCCTGAGGCCCTCTCTGCACCTCAGACTGTCCTGCCAGGTGCTACATGTACCTACAGCTCGCTGAGCCCTGGCTGCCAGCGTGCCCCTCCTCAGAATGGACAGCAGCCTGGACTGATGTAGCCAATACCATTTTTGTACCGCAGTCCTTGCCAGGCAGTGAGACTCTGTGTGCATGAGATTGTGCAGGTCCCTCCAAGGATATCGCAGGGCAACCTCATTTTTTAAAATAATGTTGAACAGCCATTTATGGAGGACCTCCTATGGGCCAGTCACTGAGCACCAAGTCTGGACACCGGCACCCTTGATCCTCACAACTACCCTGTGAGAAAAGAGGTCAGAAAACCCAGGCTCAGCAAGGGACTCTCATGCAAGACCACAGACCAGGCCTGCCCGGGTTTCACCTGCTGCCTCTCCCCTGGGCTCAGGCCGGGCCTTTCTCTCCAGGAGATGGACCCCAGGCCCCGCCTCTGGCCTCCCTCACAGCGATGCCACACGGTTCCCCTTCAGCCTCAGGAAGCACTCCCAGAGACTGTGGCATCTCCCAGCGCTCCATCCCGGGAGGGCAGGCAGGGCCCTGACCTGCACATGATGGGCTGGGCCGGTACTGCTGGGAGGATGCACAGCCCTGCCTGGACTCCAGGTCTGTGTGAATCTAAAGTTGTCCACCCACCACACTGCCTGTGACTTATTATAGAGTTGTTTCCTCAGGGATTCTAACACTTGTCCCCCCCCCCCCGCCCCGTACTGGGGATTGAACCCAGAGGCACTCTACCACAGAGATATATCCCCAGCTCCTTTTAAAAACTTTATTTGGAGACAGGGTCTGGATAAATTGCCTAGGCTGTCCTCGAACTTGCAACCCTCCTATCTCAACCTCCCCAGTCTCTGGGATTACAAACCTGCACCACCACACCTGGCTAAAGCTTATGTATCGACCTCAAAGTGTCCCCTTGCCTCAGTGGGCCTTCAGGTTCCTCTGCTGAAAAAATGGGGTCACTGGCCTGGGGTCCTGTCAGTGGACATCTTCCAACTCCGAAAGGCCTGTGAACGGATCTGGGCTTGACCTGCACATCTGCTTCTGTATCCATGGAATAAAAATACTCTGAGTCCCATTTGAGCTGTGTGCTTTTAAGCAGAACAAAAACAGAACGGGGGAGAGAACATCACCACAGTGGAACAGGCCGGGAAGTCCTTGAAGTCTGCGGCGGGAAGGCTTCACCCCACTCCCTACCCCCCAATTCAGGTTACTCGTGTGATGCCACCAGTGAGCTGCAGCTCTTGGGGGCACACCCTTGGCTCCCCAAGGGCACTGTGGGACCCCTCCCACCTCTCCCCTGAAAGGCTGTCATCTCTGGTCACAGTGGTGACAAGGAGCAGCCCCAGCAGGGCTGAGTGGGGCCCCATGGTCCCCAGGCTTGCAGACCCAGCCAACCTGGTAAGGCGACTGCCAGGAAACTCCCCACAACACCCACGGTGTCACCCTCCCTGCCACTGTGGTGGGGCTACTGAAATTAGTAGGGTCGTTTGGGAAGTCATCACCCCCCTTGTGGGTGTTGGGTGCTACTGTTGACTAAGTTAGAGAGCGAGATTTCTAAAAATGACGCTGGCGCTGTGGGCTGCGGGCTCGGGCAGGGGCTTCCGGCAGCGCTGGCTTTCTTCTGGGTTCAGGTCCCCCGCCCTGTGACCAGCCACCAGCCAGACAGCCCTTTCCTGGGAACGGACAATGGGAGAGGCCAGTCCAACCAGGAATAGAAAGAGTGGAGGAAGGGCTGGGAGAGAGGAAGGGAGGGAGGGGCCGGCCCAGACCAGGGGAGGTGGGGCCTGGGAGATCACAGGAAGAGCCGCTGTGCAAGGAAGAGGAAAGGAGAGGCCCAGGTTCTGGGAAGGGACACGGTCTCCAAAACAAGGCCCTCCCGAGGGGAGGAGGGCGAGAGGGGCGCTGGCTGGCCGGGAGGGTCCACCCCGAGCCCTCATGTCCTCGAGGAAGCTCCGCATGTGGGATCCTCCTGAGCAGGGTGTTTATGGCCCGCCAGCATCCATAACCGCCTGGACCACTCTGGGATACTGCCTTATGGGACAGGGATCTGCAGTGAATCTGAAATAGCCTGACTGAGAGGGGTCAGGGAGAAGGGGAAGGAAGGGAGTGTCCAAGGGCTCATCCCACAAGTCTTGCCCAAGCAGCTGGGCACTTGCTCAGGTATTGCCCATACTACACCAGCACACTCCACCTGCCTGGGCTCATACATGCAGCTTTTCCTCTGGGCTGTGGTGTTGGTTCCTGGAGGTGCAAAGGGTGATGTAGCCGTGAGTTATACGGAAGAAGCCCAGGTGAACGGAGCTCAAAGAGCATGATTTGAGGGGAGTCCCAGCCATGCCCCTCCCCCAGGCATGGAGCACAGGGACCTCTAAAGAACTTGGAGCAGCCAAGAACCGAGCAAGACCAGAAGTCAGGACACCTGGGTTGGGCCACTGTGGGGCTGTGGGTGAGCCCTTCCCCCTCTGTTCTCTGCATTCGGCCTGCAGCTCCCACTCTCAGAGGCAGGGTAGTAGATGACTTTTCAGAACCCTTCTACTTCTGAGAGCTGCCTAATGGGAAGTCCATTCTCGGGACTTCACATCATTCAAATGCACGACCAATTTCCAGCGGTGGAAGTAAAATCTCAAACTAGCTTCCAGAGCAAGTCCACTTCCCTTTCTCTGTGGTTGTCAGTACAAATACCTCCTGCAGAGCCCTGGAGCAAGCTCAGGACCACACTTTCATGTTAGTGACACAAACAGTTATGGGCAACAGTCATTTTTTCATCTTCTGCTGTTTTGGATTACTAGTATCATTGGTGCCTCCCATTAGTGCAGATAAAGAAAGATTCAACAGAGGGAAGGAGCTATAGTGGAGCATGCACCTACAATTCCAGCTACTCATGTGGCTGAGGCAGGAAGATCCCAAGTCTCCTAGCCAACTTAGTGAGACCCTGTCTCAAAATAAGAATAAAAAGGGCTGGGGGTGTAGCTCAGTAGTAGAGCGTTGCTGGGTTCAATCTCCAATACCCCCCCAAAAAAAAAACATACAGGAGAGAGAAGAAGCCCATGGTCTAGTTTATGGAGCCATTTTAATAACTGAGGAAGCTGGGGTGCCACGCTGGAAGACAACTGTTCAAAAGGCTTGGAGAATGGGAAGTGGAGCAATAACCCTGATTTGGAGTCCAGTGCGGAGTGCAGACAGTACCAAGTCCCAATTCGCTGGACTCTGCATTGAACCCAGTCATAACAACCCTGGCACAACTACAGGTGTTCAATAAAAGTGTTTTGAAATGGAAGTGAATCGGGCTGTATGGACTTGGGGTGTACTGATCATGGCCTGGAGAGAAGGAAGAGGAAATGGCGACTGGTTTGGAGGAGGCCCCCAAGGAGTTCTGGGCAGTGGGCAGGGAGTTTCCCCCAGACCACAGTCTCCTCTGACTTCAGCTCTGGGGACTTCGTTCTTCTAAAGAGGGTGGGAGAGGATGTGAGCAGGGTTTCCAGGCCTGAGCCCCCACCCAGAGAGAAAATACACGAGAGGGCTGGGCATCCCAGCAGCAGCCAGCAGGGAAATGTGAAGTGGGGCTGGGCCCGCCCAGAGGCCCTGGGAGCCCCACCCAGACCGCCCAGGGAGGAGCAGCCTGGAGCCGGCCTGGCCCTGGGGAAGGCCTCCACCCAGTGGGAGGACTGGCTGCCGGGAAGTGGCTGGAAAGCCCCCAGCGCAGGGTAACCGAGGGGCTAGAGAGCCAGGATGGGGGTGTCAGGCTGCCCCTCTGGCTCGGGAAGGCCTTAGCTGAAAGTGCCCAGTGACAAGAGGGAATCCTGCCAACCCCTGCACCCCAGCAGCGCAGCCCTGAGGCCCTTTCCCAGCAGAGGGTTTCCCACTTGAGGAAGGGAAGGTGAGCCATTTCCTCATGAAGAATGGCTTCTAATACCTAATAAATCATTTCCTCTGCTAACAACGGCTCTATATGAAATGCTTGATGAACCTTTCCTTGCAACGGCCTTGAGATGTGGAAGTTGAGAAGCGATTTCTGCCGAGAGGCCTGCAATGGAAAGAACTGTCAATGCCCAGGAATGAGGAAGAGGCTGGCTCTAGCGGGCACTGGGGCTCACCTGGGCCCCAGGAAATAAGTGACATCTTAGGGTGAGGACAGTGATGGCCACTTAGCTGCAAAGGTTTATGCCAGACACTGCTGAGCACGTTCCCTGAATTAGCTCATCCAAGCCTCCTAACAGCCCTAGGAAGAAGTTGCTGCGTTTTGGGGGGATAAAGAAACTGAGGCACAGAGATGACTGGGATTTGAACCTTGTCACTGCAGGGTTGGTGCTTGCCCAGGATGCAAGGAGTCTTGGAGGAGAGCCAGGAGCTCAAGCTGGTCAGGCCAGAGAGGGGACCAGAGAGGGGGACCAGAGAGGCCCCCACAGGCCTGGCCTGCACAGCTCTCAGCTCAGAGGAGCCCTGAGAAAGGAAAATCTGGCCTCCTTATCTCCTGGGGGAAAGGAATGCACTCTCCCGCCAGGATAAGGGGCTGTTTTGACAGGAAGTCTCCACCCTGGCTGTGGGTTCCTCCCGGCAGCCCTTACTCCTTCTGGCTGTCCCTGCCTCTGGCATCCCACTTCCCATGCTTAAACTCCTGACCCTGACAGCCCCCTCCCAAATAATCCTAATCTAATTTGCCCCCCACCCCTAAATCAGCGGCCCTACACAGCTGCATACTAATGGGGAGTTCTGACCTAGGAGTCACTCCCCAGCCCCACTCTTGCCTGGACACCCTCCCCAGGCAGGTGGAGCTGGTGGGGGCGGGGAGACCAACACAGAGTGGTGGAAGCAGGGCCACCCTCCTGCCAAGCACCAGATTGAAAAACTCACCACCCTACCCTCCAACACCCACCACCCAGTTCTGCAGCTGCGATCATCTCTCCCTCCAACCCAAGTCCTACCTAAGGGACAGAGCAGAAGCTCTTGGTATCCCAGGGCTTGTGGCTGGGGTGTAGCTCAGTGGTGCAGAGCGTGTTTAACATGCATGGGGCCCTGGGTTCCATCCCTAGCACCCCACACACACATACACACAGGAGTCCTATGGCTAAAGAGTCAGTGCCACAGAGCCCCAGAATGTTAGCATCCCAGGAGTATGTATGTATGTATGTATGTATGTATGTATATATGTATATATTTTTGGTGGTACTGGGGATTGAACCCAGGGGCACTCTACCTCTGAGCTACACCCCCAGCCCTATTTTTTATTTTGAAACAGGGTCTTGCTAGGTTAATGAGAGTCTCATTACTTCCTGAGGCTGTCCTCCAACCTGCAATCCTCCTGTCTTAGCCTCCCAAGTACTGGGATTATAGGCGTGCACCACCACACCCCGCCTCCCAGGAGTCTTTAGTCTCAAATCCATTTCCCAGATGGCAAGGCTGAGGCCTAAGAAGAGACCCCACAGCACAAAGTTTGCAGCTGCTCAGGAAATCCATCCAGAAGCCAGCAAGTCCCAGCCCCCATTCGACACGTTCTGTGGGTGCCCACAGGCCCTGCGCTGCCACTCATCTCCACTGTCGCCGCCTGCTACCTGCAGTTTTTCCACGGGACTATGAGCCATGCATGTGGGGGTAGGGAGTCTGCTTATTTCCTGGGGTGTCTGCTTATTTCTGGGGTGTCTAACCCCAGGGGACATTCAACAAATGTAAAACATTCTTAATAAACAATAGAAACAACCCAAGTGTCCATTAATAGATGAAGGAATAAGCAAAATGTGGTTTATTCAGACAACAGAATACTATTTGGCGATGAAAAGGGAGGAAGCATTGATGCATGCTGCACTGCAGAGGACTCTGAAAACATTACGCTAACAAAAGAGCCAACATGAAAGGACAAGTAGCGCACGATTTCATTTCTATGAAATATCTAGAACAGACAAATTCACAGCGATAGCAAGTAGAATAGAGGTTACCAGGGGCAGGGAGAGAAATGGGAGCTATTGCTTAATAGAGTTTCTGTTTGTGGTGATAAAAACATTTTGGAAGCAGATGGTGATGGTTATATAGCAATGTGAATGTGATTAATCCCATGGAGTCATACATTAAAAATGGTTAAAATGACAAGTTGAGTGTTAAAGATATTTTGAGCCAGGCATGGTGGTGCACGCCTGTAATCCCAGTACTTGGGAGGCTGAGACAGGAGGATCACGGGTTTGAGGACAGCCTCAGAAAATAATGAGACTCTCATCATCCTAGACCCTGTTTTCAAATAAGAAATAAAATTGAACTGGGGGTGTAGCTCGAAGGTAGAATGCCTCTGGGTTCAATCCCCAGTACCATAAATAAATAAATAAATAAATATTGACACTATTAAAAAATAAGCAAGCCATTTCTTTGTACAACACCTCAGGGATCCCACCCTGCAGCCTTGCTGTAGGCCTGGCTCCTCCCTGCTTAACAGATGTGGAGATGGATAGCAAAGGGCTCTTGCTAGCCAAGGCCAACGGGAAAGTGGAGGGTAGAGCCCCCGCCTCCCAGTGGGAGCACAGGCGGGCGGGAGCACAGGAGGGCCAGAGCATAGGCAGGAGGGAGCACAGGCAGGCAGGAGCACAGGAGGGCGGGAGCACAGGCGGGTGGGAGCACAGGCAGGCAGGAGCACAGGAGGGCGGGAGCACAGGAGGGCGGGAGCACAGGCGGGCCGGAGCACAGGCGGGAGGGAGCACAGGCGGGTGGGAGCACAGGCAGGTGGGAGCACAGGCGGGCGGGAGCACAGGAGGGCCGGAGCACAGGCGGGTGGGAGCACAGGCAGGCAGCCCCAGCTCCAGGCCACAGGTGGACCACCTGGCTGCAAAGCCCCTCTGGACAGATTTGGGAAGAGCACGATGCTCAGGAGTTCAGGCGAAACCACAGCTTTCTTTGCTGACATCGAGAACCCAGAGGGTTTTATTCGGGGCAAAGGTGAGAGGATCTACAGCAAAGCCATCAAGAGACACAGACGTAGGAGTCTCCCTATGAACCCTGACCAACTACCTCCCTCGGAAAGCTTGGGCCAAGTCCAGGGCACTGCTGTCCCCGTGGAGCACGTGTTCCCACTTCCGAGGCCCGCGTGGTCACTGGGACCGAGGCCTGGGACAGCATTGCTGGGGGTTCCAGAGAGCGAGAGCTGGCCTTGAAGGAGCGTGCAGTAGCGCGCTGGCCTTGCAGCCTCAGGCTGCAGCCCTCGCGGGTGCCCTGCTCCGAATGCGCAGCCTCCTGGCTCTGAGAGGAGGGAACCAGAGCGGCCCCTGCCTGAGCCTGTGTTCCTTTGCAAGCCCACCCCTACCACGGGCCTGGGCTGCAGGTGCTCCTGGAAAGTGAGGCGTGTCTGGACCAGCTCCCCGTCAGTCAGAGGACTCCTCAGGTCAGGGATGAGGTCCCTCCTCCTCCATCCCCTCCTCATTCCAAGATGAACGCAATCACTGGGGTGCTCCATGGGCAGGGTGGCCACACATCCTGGTGGGACAGGATTTATGCCAGTTGTCCTGGAGTATTTTTTAATAAAGCAGGAAGCGTTTTGATGATAGAGTGCCTCGGAGGGACTAGGGAGGGGAGCACCGAGGGAGGAGGAAGGAAGATGCTCCTCTTCCTAACCTGGATAGAAGTGCCCAGGAATCTTCCTGGCAATGCAAGGTCTGGTCCTGGAACCAGCAACATCTGGCATCACCTGAAAGCTTGTGAGAAACTCAAAATCTCAGCTCTCTCCTCTCCTTCCTCGCTCCCTACCTGTGGGATTGCAATCTGCATTTTACTAAGATCCCCGGATCTTGAACCTTGAAGAACACTGTCCCAGAGGCCTCCAGGGACCTATTCGTCCACTATTCTTCCAGGATAGACAATGATAATGACTATAATTATTTACTCTGTGCCAGCTATGACACCTGGCCTTTTACAAACATTTTCTTATTTTGTGCCTTGACAACCCAAGAAAGTAGACTGTGTGTGTGTGTGTGTGTGTGTGTGTGTGTGTGTGTTTTACTAGGGATTGAACCCAGGGGCATTCTACCTCTGAGCTACACCCCCAGTCCTATTTTATTTATTATTTTGAAACAAGGTCTCATTAAGTTACCACATTCTGGCCTGCAATCTGTGATCTTCCTATCTCAGCCTCCCAAGTACTGGGATTACAGGCATGCACCACCGCACCCAGGTAAAGTAGACATTATTACCTGTTTTACAGAAATGAGGAGAGCAAGAGAGAAAGGTTGATCAAGTTCTTGCAACAAGTTGTAGCAGAGCTAGAATTTGACCCCAGGAGTCTAACTCCAAAGCCCTGGCTCTGGCAACTACAGTGATGCAATCTTTCAAATTGGGACAGCCTCAGCCAATTGCCAACCCTCTGTGGGGCCCAGAAGTTCCCTTGGAAATGCACTCCCCAGGGAGGTGTTCCAGAGGGTGTCCCTTTGCCCAGAGCTGGCCTGGCCATGGGTACCTGTGCGCTAGGGCACCTTAGTATATCTTCAGAACACACCTCTGACGCTGAGCTTACATGCCGTGGCCTGCGAGAGATGCAGGCCCAGGACTCGAGTGACATGGGCGTTGGATGGTGAGCAGGCTTGGGGACCTCTTCTGCCACAAGCTCAAGAATCTCTAGTACTGGCGCCATGTGGGCCTTGGAATGAGGGTGCAGGGGAGAAAAGCAGAGTGAGGCCCACACAAATCCTCATTATATTGTTCAACTTTCAAATTTATGATTTGAGGCATCATCTGCTCCCCACCTTCAGGAGGAGCCTCTCCTGCCAGCTTTGCCGGTGGCAGACTCCGCGCCCCACCCAGCCAGCATCCACAGGCTCCGGGTCACAGAGCCGTCCTCAGTGAGGGTTTCTGCAGCACCATTCACGGCCTGGGCTTGTATGCTGGCTGCCTGGGTCTGCGGCTGGTCAGTCATCCCCACCCAAATGTGAGCAATTTGAAGGCACATCTCTCCCCTGGCCTTGTGTCCCATACAGACCCACCATTGTGTTTCCCAACCCAGTAGGGGCCCCAGAAACGCCTAAGCCTGAAAGTACCATCCTGTGCCCTTCCCCAACTGCAGGGCAACTCCTCGGAGCCAGAGGACACCTTCCTGGTGCAGGGAGAGGACCTTAAGCCTGCTGGCTGAGCGGCATGGGGCACAGGCCGGAGATGCTAGCCATCTGTCCCTCAGGGTGCCATCCTCCAGTTCCTTGGAACTCCAGCTGCTCAGGGCTCAGCAATATGAAACCGCCCTCCCTCCTGAGCCAGTGATTTCACGCATCAGGCATCCATCCCTAGAACGCTGACCTGCCGCAGAGCGGAGCCACAGCAGAGACAGACGCTGGGCAGTGTTAGCTCTCACTTCCTCTGTAGCATTGACGGTCCCTCAGCCTCCTCAGCCCCTGATTCCGGTCTCTGTTCTCCAAAGCCAAATCCAGCAAATGAAAATAATCCAATGGAGACAGCCATGCTGTGAGGTGAGGGTGGAGACTTGGGCCAGGGGTCTGGGATTCTGGTTTAGAATTTTTTTCTTCATGAGAATCAAACTAAGGACAAGAGGGAGGCGTGGTGGCACACACCAGTAATCCCAGTACTTGGGAGGCTGAGACAGGAGGATCACAGGTTTGAGGCCAGGCTCAGCAACTTAGCAAGACCCTCAGCAACTTAATGAGACCCAGTTTCAAATTTAAAAATAAAAAGGGCTGGGCACGTAGCTCAGAGGCAGAATGTGCCTGGGTTTGGTCACCAGAACCACTATTAAAAAAAAAAAAAAAAGAGGGAGGCCTGCTCCTGCCTCCCCCAGCCAGGGAGGGATGAGTGGGGATCGCCATCCACAGAAAACTTTCCAACAGAGCCAGATCCAAGAAACCGGGAAATTCAGGGTACCTAGAGAAGTGTGTGCTTTGTTTCTGACTCCGTAAGGGAGAGGGAATGGGTGGCGAGGAGGATCATGAGATGGTGAAACCCAGGCAGAGAGGAAAAAGACAAAAAGATTGAGAAGGAAAAATAGACAAGGAGAGAAGCAGAGAGGCAGAAAGAATGAGGCGGGAAGAGACAGGGAGAGAAGGCGGTGAGCTTCTGGCATGCTGGAGAGGACAACTTTCTGTCGGGCCGGTGGGCAACAACCTGACCCAGACCCGAGCCTTTGCTTATCCCTCTTCACTGTCCTAACCCTTAAAAAGTCCTCTCTTCGCGCCGGGCGTGGTGGCGCACGCTTGTAATCCCAGTACTTTGGGAGGCGAGACCGGAGGATCCGGGTTCGCGGCCAGCCTCAGCTCTCTCTCTCTCCCTGTCTCTCTCTCTCTCTCTCTCTCCCCTTAGTGAGGCCCCTCCGCAACTTCGTGAGACCCGGTTTCAAAATAAAGCATAATAAATAGGGCCGGGGGCGTAGCGCAGAGGTAGAACGCCC
>PVJS01048707.1:0-14948 GCA_004027185.1 Glis glis
AAAAAAAAAAAAAAAAAAACACAAACAATAACAAATGCTGGTGAGGATATGGAGAAGTACTAACTCTAATACACTGTTGGTGGGATTGCAAATTAGTGCAACCACTTTGGGAAACAGTGTGGAGGATCCTCAGAAGACTGGGAATGAACCTACCATATGGCCCAGCAATACCACTTCTAGATATCTCACATTAATTTTTACATTCATTTTTTCCATTTTTCTTTTTGGTAATAGGGATTTAATCCAGTGGTATTTTAATACCAAGCTACATCCCTAGTCTTTTTAAATTTAATTTGTTTATTTTTTTAAACAACATGTAATTAGATTACCACAAACTGGCCTGGAACCCGCCACTCTCCTGCCTCAGCCTCCGAAGCACTGGGATTACAGGAGATTTTCACCATGATGGGCTGTTCTCTTTGTTCTTAAATTGCAGTTCTCTGATGTATAAAAATTTACTTTCAACTCTCATTGACTTTTTATTTTTGTTTTTTACTATATGCAGGAGGAAGATATATTTTACTCCAAAGCTTTACACCAGTCATTTCTCACGTGACATCATAAGTACCATGGAACAACTCCCAAGGCTGAAATAGAAAAGCATAATGAAAATCAATTTGTAAGATAACCATTTAAATATAACCATTTAAACTCTCAAGGAATTGTCTGAAGGACATACTACAAATAAATAAACAGGAATGGAAAAAGAAATCTACCAAGTCTTGGTAAAAATAGTGAGAATCTTTGGAATTTAAATTAAAATATACAAATTTGGTATTAATACTTGCCTACCAATATACTTCATAGTGACAGAAGCTCCACTCCAAGGAGGTTCTTACAAAACCACAGGTTTCCACTGCCCACATCTCCCAGTTGAGCACCCTGATATCTTTTTGGGACGGTATATCTCTCTGAATCTCAACCTCTCTCTCTCTCTCTCTCTCTCTTTCTCTCTCTCTCTCTCTCTCTCTCTCTCTCTCTCACACACACACACACACACACACACACACACACATAAATACACACAAACAGGAATGTGTTATAGAAGCTTAATTCCAGGGAAGTATGGCTAAGAGAGATCTCATCTTTCATCCAGCCAGTTATAACGTAGACAGGCATAGCACACTGAGAATACTGAATACCAAATCTCGGGTCCAGCCCGAAAGTGGCACGATGATACCTGACAGGAGAGCAGACGTCGACGGCCCGAAAACACACACGCCGGACCGGGAGACATGTCTGGCATGATCTCGTTTATTAGAAAGCCAATCCCCCTTTTCTAGTAGAGGCCATACAGGAAACTCGCAAGCAGTAGGGTGTGACCCAATGGCACGCGACAGGTCGGGTCATTACGCCCCCCCTATAACCTATCATAGGCAGAGGCACCTGTTGTCCATGAGCATGGAAGGAGGTAACTGCCTATCATAGCCCTCCTGAGGCTAGGTGGGGCTATCTGTGGGACCTCCCTCCGAGGGGTCCGCCAGCGCCATTTTTGCCATTGATATGCTGAATCACTGCCACGTGGAAGAGGCCCGGTACTCAGTACTCTAGAGCAGGCTTCTGCTAGTCCACCAGGCCCTTTCATGGCACTGGGTGGAGGGCCCTACAACCAAATAGTTATTTTTTCCTTTCACTCAGAGGATGGAGGTTTCATGATGGGAAAAGAAAACTAAGAACAGAGAACATATTATTCCTCCTAAAAAATGGATTCCACTTCCTTAGAGGGAAGTGTGCCATTGTTGCTGTCTTTAGCATGATAGCTAAGGTTAAGACATATTGCCAAGAGGGACAGTCAGGCCATTAACATATAGCTACAAAGCTCTTCTTAAAAGAACTTATTTTATTCAAAAGAGTGTAGGAAGTTCAATCCTAAGACTACTCTAAAAACATGGATGCTTTTTCATAATCGAGAGGAAGCTGGTAGCTTCAAGAGAGATATATGCTAGACTAGGCAAGTTAACTTATCAAAGAAAGACAGATTAGTAGGGCTACCCTGGGTCAGAACAGTTCTCACATATTGATCTCAAAAATATCATGGCAAAAGATTATAAATTTTATTTGATAAGACTTTTGATAAGAGCACTTTATGTTCTCAGAGCGTAATAAAAACTAAGGGCTATCAATTCACAATTTCTGAATGCCAACAGATTACTGGACTAAGAAAAGGGGCAATCTAAAAGTCTCCTACAAGAGCTGTCATTATGGACCCAGGAGCCTGCAAATGTCGCACCCTGATAAGAAACTTCAAAAACGTAGCAATGCCAGAGGAAAGAGCTTCCTCTAAAATAGTCCAGTTTGTCATGAAACAAGTAAACAATTAAAATTCATAGAATGAGATCTAAAATCCAGAGTTTCTATATTTCATTATTAAAATGCAGTTTTAGGCTGGGGTATAGCCAAATGTTGGAAAAAATGAACTTCTAAACTAGCCTCCTTTTTAGCACTTTTTGAAAGTGCTGAGAAAACTGATTATCCATATATAGAAAATTGATATAGTTCGCTATCTCTTACCCTGTACAAAAATCAACTCAAAATGCAGCAACGACTCAAGTATGAGACCTGAAATTATGTAACTGCCAAAAGAAAACAAAGGGGAAATACTACATGACATGAGTATAGCCTACAACTTTTTCAACATGACTCAAATAGCTCAGGAAATAATAGGAAGAATAGACAAATGGGAATGCTTCAAATTATCATTCTTCTGCACAGTAAAGGAAACATTGAACAGAGCGAAGAGACAAATCTACAGAATGAGAGAAAATCTTTCCCAGCTACTCTTTTGAAATGGGATTACTATCCAGAATATTTAAAGCACTTGAAAATAAACACCAAAAACCAAGTAACACAATCAATAAATGGGTAAGTGAACTAAACAGACACTTCTCAAAAGAAATACTTTTTTTTCTTATAGGTAGAATACAGAAAAAAAATAGCAGTAAAATGGAGACTATTAGTGAAGAAAAGGATTACAGAAAGGGGATTGAGTGGACAAGGAAGGTAATGGGACAGTGGGAGTGAACAAAAGATGTTTTATGCATTTACAAATATGACATAATAAAACCCATTATTTTGTGCAATTAATATGTACTAATACAATAAATAAACGTTTGGGGAATATTTTGATTGTCTTGAAAAGGTCTATGAAGACGTCACTTTGAACAAAAACTCATGACAAAACCACAGGAATAAAGTTTTGATACCTGCTGTGGCTTCAATGTTTCCATTCCACATTTCAGGTGTGGCCATGGTGATGGTGATAGGAGACATGTGATGGTTTCAAGATGTACTTAGGCTACCAGGGCGCCTCCCTCATGAATGGCATTAGTGCTCTTGTAAAAGGTTGTGATGGAGGAAATGCCCCCTTTTTGCCCTTCTACCTTCTGCCATGTGAGGACATGCATTCCTGCCCTCTGGAAGACAGCTGTGTTCAAGGAACCATCCTGAAATCTAATACAGATCCTTGCTGGACATTGAACCTGCCAGTTCCTTGTTCTTCAACTTCCCAAACCCAGAAATCTGAGAAATAATTTGCATTTCTTAAATCTTGCAAAGAATTGTGTTGTAGCAGCACAAATGAACTTAGAGAATATCCTTGTGGCAGGTGCCATGGGTCCTGATGGTGAATAGCTGGCTGAAATACTTGAATTTCACTTTCTATGCAATGTCTGCTTCTCTCCTGGCTATACTTTGGAATAGTTAAGCAGAGGACTTCTATTCCCTTCTTCCTACACACCTGTTATTATGTCAGAGTTCAGTGGTCGAATGATATTCATGAAGAGGAGAAAATATTATATATGTACTCTATTTTGAGTTTAGTTCCACATATTTAAGAAACAGAATCAGTTCGGCTGTGGAGTACTAGGTAAGTTATGATTTCAGTTTGTAGCATGAAGTTCTAAATTTTCTAATTTGAAGATGAGCTTACATGAATATAAAATCAGATGAATTTGTTTATTATGGGTGATGTCATAAAATGAAAATATAAAATGATCAGTCTCACAAATATTTTGGTATGGCTTACATGATGGGGTCAATTTTGACCCTGTGGCCATCAATCTTACAGAATATTCTGGGAAATCATTACCCTGCAAATTAAAGACCCTAAAATTTCTTTAGGAAATTACATATTTATTTAACTCTACTTTTATTCAAACCTAAAAAAGAATTATAAACCTCACAAAATATTGTAATAAACATAGACATATAGAAGATTAATTGTAATCAGTTCTAGCACCACTCTATAGACAGAAATGAGAAATAATTTTCTCTTATGCTGCTTGTCCTTACCTAGAAGTTAAAATGTTTGTCCACATAAGCTAATGAATTTCTTCACATTTTTCTTAGATTTTAGAATGAGTACTCACTAAATTATAGAAATCGTTGAGTAAATGTGGGAAAGCAGTTTCCATGGATATAGTAGAATCAACTGATTTGGGAGCTAAAGTAGTTGTTTACAATAATATCTCTTACCTTTAGATCTTTACAGAGAAACAAATATGGTTAATTTGCCAATGTTTTATCTTAATACTTTTAAAAAACTGTGAATATATTAATGTGGCCTTAGAAATACAGTCTCCTCTCAAGGTAATTTCACCTTGCTCATACAAAATATAAATGAAACACATGAATTTTCAGTGAGAATGATGCTACACCATCTAGTCAGAGTTTTGTCTCACAGTGGGAGAGATATGGGAAGTGGGATAAGGGACTGTCAGTTAGAAAGTCACATATTTCTATACTGTCACAAATGCCTGCATTTCATCATCATTACAAAATAAAGCAAAATACCTGAGATAGTTTGAGAATAGGGCCAGGTGAATTAAGGCCTTCATTATTTAACACATGGGAAAGTATGTCATTCATTCCAAGAATACTTATATAATGAATAACATGCCCAATGGGTAAGTGCTGGATATGCAGAAAAAACAAAGTAGATACAGTTTCTGCCCCACATACCTTACATACTATTGGGAAGATAACGTGTAAATAAGTAATGACAACAATGTGAAAAGGTTAAAATGAAGAAAGATCACAAAGCTAAGAGAAAGTCTATTGGGGATAATAGAAAGTATACCAACATTATTGATAATGAAGTGAAAACTGAAGGATGTATTGGAATAAGTAGAAAGAAACTGCAGAGAGAAAAACAGAAAAAGCATTTTAACCATACTTTGCTTCAGATTCCAGACTTTTACGTCTTTGAGCATAAAAGGATTTTGCCTTATTAGTGTGAGTTTTTAATGCTTTACCCTGAGCCTATAGGACATATTTGTAAAGCTGCCTTGAAAAACATGGGTCTCAACAATAGAATGGATACGAAGAAAATGTTCACTTAGTATATAATAAAGACATAGTAATTCATACCACTTGTATCTGAAAACTGTTCTTTGTTTACAATTTCAAAATTTTTCTGTCAATAGAAAGGAGGATATTCCTTATGAAATAACATAAAATCTAAAGTATTTTAATTTAACATCATACTTTTAAGACATGTAGAAGCCAGGCATGGTGGTAGATGCCTGTAATTCTAGTACTTGGCAGGCTGAGACAGGAGAATTGCAGGTTCAAAGGCAGCCTCAGAAACTTATCAAGGCTCTCCATGACTTATTGAGACCCTGTTTAAAGATAAAAAATAAAAAAGGAATGGGTGTGTAGCTCATAGGTAGAATACCTCTGTGTTCAATCCCCAGTTACACACACACACACAAATATATACAAGGGCATGTTGAAAGATAGCATTCTTTACTAAATTTATTATATCTATAAGGGATTTTTTGTCCATATTTGTGTGTGTGTGTGTGTGTGTGTGTGTGTGTGTGTGTGTGTGCTACTGAGGATTGAACCAAGTGCATTCTACCATAGAGTTACACCCCCAGTCCTATTTTATTTTTATTTTGAGACAGAGTCTCACTAGGTTGATGAGAGTCTCACAAATTTCTGAGGCTGTCCTCAAGCCTGAGATTCTCCTGTCTGAGCCTCCCAAGTACTGGAATTACAAACGTGCATCACCATACCTGACTTTCCATCCATATTCTTTATGGAAACAGTATGAAACTGAGATCTTGTTTAAGAAATAAAATCAAATATTTATATTGAGTGGAAATTGTTTAAACTATATATAGCAACTTTCATAATGCCCAAGAACTAAGATTTGTAAAAATTCTGTTCAATCTAAACTTATTCTTGAAAGGCTTTGAAATTCATATAAGAGAAAGTAGCAGTGGTAGTGTCAGTGGAGAGGGTAGTAGACAGTAGGAAGCAAATCAGGGCAAGGAAAATGATCAATTACAAGCTATTGTTATGAAATCAAAGAGATGTTTGAATTCAAATCAATAGTTATGAAGCCTCTTCTCTATTTATAGTTATTCCCCCAAACAGCTTAACTTCCTTTTAATTAATATATTTTCAAATAACTTCAGTATATTATAAAAGAATAGACATTTAGAAAAATATTAAGAGTCTTGAAAATTATTGTCATTGACTTCATATATATTCATATAAAATAAAGAGAAAATTAACCAAGATGTGCAGAATAATATCCCTGGCAGTCATTTATAAAACTAATATTGGATATAATAAAATATTTTACATTAAGGAATGACTTCAGACATGTAATATGTACATGATGCACCATTAAAAGAGAGTTTATACAAGAAGGCTGAATTACCCTATCAGATTTACTTAGTTGGAAACTGAGGACAAAGAACAAATATAAAAAATTAAAATTAGCTGTAGGATTAAAAAGTACATACAATAGGATTACAAATTATTGAGCATATGTCATATATCATGTACATATAATTATATGAACAGAATACAAAGCAGAATGAAAGTGTACAAATTTAAAAGCTGGGATATCTCTGGGGGAAGATGGAAAATAATATTTAATTTCTATATGTCTTACACTTATCTAAATTTTCTCAAATTGAGCTTGCACTATTTTCATGAGGATGTCACAGAATGAAAACAACAAATCTATGCTTGTGATTAATCTATAAACAGAGGTTGTATATTAATCTACCCTGTAGAGAACAATCATCTACAGCATGAATAAACATAGCTTTAGGCCACAAGCCAGTGAGACAAAAGGTTGAACATAAATTGCTATTAATGGTGCTAGAGTTCACTGGAATTGTACAATGAACTTTTATGAACCATGTGAATCATAGAGATCATAAAGTGATCATTGAACAGAAACTAATGCCATCAAATTAAAATCATTCTTGAAGAATACTCTGAACAATATAAAATCTGCATGATCAATGTTTGCAAAATTTTTAAATTTCTTTCATTGCTTCTCCAAACATCAGCTTAAATATAAACTTTTCATCAATTATTAGAATTAGAAAATGTCCATTTTATGTTCATAAGTTTTGGTCATTCTTTCACAGTGAGAAAAAACAAGTAGTGATCATATGACACAATTTTTGAAAAGATGAGTATATGGTTTTGACACAGTATCAATGAAACATTTTGCTTCTCAACATCTCTTTCCTTTTGGGGGAAGACAAGTGTATAGTTTGAATCTTGAATGTCCCTCAAAAGCCCATGGAATTGTACAATGAAGCTTGTTGAACCATGTTGAGTCATAGAGATCATATGGTGATGATGGAAGAGAAGCTAATGCCATCAAGTTAAAATCATACTTTTGAAGAATACTCTGGACAATATATAATCAGCATGGTTAATGTTTGGAAAATTTTTACTTCTTTAATTGCTTTTATATATTATATTATTCCTCCACTAACTTTTCATTATACTGTTCATAATTTGATAAATAAAGTATCATCACTAAACTAAAATAATTGTCCAGTACAATGCCTGTCTTAGGAAAGCTATAATAAGTAGCTAAAGGTGAGTTAAGTTCCTGTGGATTATCTGCTTACATGAATGTATAATAGTGAGGTAGATTTTATTCACAATCATCACAATATCTATAACACTATAATTATGTCTTCAGTAGGGTAGTGTTATTGTTTAAATATGGATTTTCTCCACCCATGTTTATGTTGAAGTTTGGATCCCAATAAAATAGTGTTGGGAGATATTTGGGCCTTTAAAGGTGATTAAGTTATAAAAAGAATTAATATGTGTCTCCTAGAAGTGCGGTAGGTATGGCAAAACTGGATTCATCACTGCAAGAGAACACAGTTATAAAGCAAGGAAACCCCACACGCTTGGCTTGTTTTGCACATACCCAAGTCTCATTCTACTTCTCTGCCATGTATGATGTAGTAAGAGGGCTCTCATCAGATGCCAGTACCATGCTGTTTGGACTTTCCAGCTATTAGAATCACAACAAAATGAACCTCTGTTACCTGTAATGTACCCTGCTTCTGGTATTTCATTATAGCAACATTAGATGAAATAAAACACAAAGAAAAATTGGGCTTAAATCCATATACAGTAAGATTTCACAATTCTGTGAAGATACTAGGAAAAATTGCTTATTACACTTTAAATTGATGAATTGTATGGCATGTGTATTTTATATCATCAAAGCTTTAAAAGTAGCCTTGAAGTATGACATCTAAACAGCACTGATTCAGCTTTATTACTATTTAATCTCTAGTTCTATGTAAAGTAGACTACAGCCAAAATACCCTCTTGATTGCACTGTTTTTAATGCTTTTATTAGTGCATTATAGTCTTACATCATAATGTAGTTCATAGTGATAGTAACATACATGCACACAGCACATGGTGCGTTTTCCCCCAGCTCCCTCCTCACTCTTCCCTTTCCTCATACAAGACATTGAGATTGGCATTGGTATGCTCACGTATGTACACAATGTCAGTGGAAATGTTTCCTTCATTAATTCTCTCTCTCCCACCCTCACCCTTCCAAAGACTACCTCCTACACTCCACTGGAGTTTTTCCTCCATTATCTAAAGTCCCTCTAATATCCCAATTACTCCCTAGCTTCCACATATGAGAGAAAACATAATACCCTTCACTTTCTATGATTAGCCAATCTTACTTGCTATAATTTTTCCAAGTCCATCCATTTTCTTGCAAATGACATAATTTTGTTCTTCTTGAACGTTAAGTGGAATTCCATTGTGTGTATAGCCCACAATTTTGTAATTCATTTGTTGATGGACACATAGATTAGTTCATAATTTGGATATTGTGAATTATGCTGCTGTAAACATGGATATACATGTAATATTATAATATTCTGATTTCAGTCCCTTTGGAAAGATACCCATGAGTGGTATAGCTGGATCATATGGTGGATCTGTTCCCAATTTTCTAAGGAATCAACACACTAATTTCCATAGCAACCGCACTAATTTGTAATCTTGCCAACTGTGTAGAAGAGTTACCCACATCCTCACCAACATTTATTGCTGTTTGACTTCTTGATGATTGCCATTCTTATTTAGGTCAGATGGAATCTTGGTGTAGTTTTAATTTGCATCTCCCTGATTGCTAATGATCTTGAACATTTTTTTTCATATATTTATTGTCCATTTGTATTTCTTCTTTTGTGAAGTGTCTATTTAGTTCAGTTGCCCATTTCTTTACTGGGTTATTAGTTTTTTTAGTATTAAATCTTTTAAGTACATTGTATATTCTAGATATTAGTCTTAAAGTCATGATGGATCAAAGACCTAGAAATTAGACCAGACACTTTGAAAACACTAAAGGAGGACATGGGTGCAACACTCCAGGCACAGGTAAAACTTCTTCAATAAGATCCCCAACGCTCAGGAAATTAAAATGAAAATTAATAAATGGGATGGCATCAAACTAAAAAGTTTCTGCTCATAAAAGGAAACCATCAAGAGATTGAACCATGCTTCACAATAAAATTCATAAAGAGGTAATATATGTTATAGGTCATCAATGTTAACTGGATGATAGCATTTAACAAAAATAAAAGATATATTAAAAAACTTTTATAACCTTGAGGTCATGTACTTTGTGTTTCTTTTCCTGACATCTACATGGGTCAGACCATTCGTAGTTTGTACTTTGAAGCACAGGAGTTATCTGTTAACTTCTTCATTGATTTATTCTGGCATATAAACATGAGAAATTGCAGAAAGAAATAGCAAGTATCAAAAAAGGATTACACTGCACAAAGATGTCTGTTAAATGTACTTCAGTCCTTCTGCTGTTACAACTTATGTCTTACTTTAGCTGTGGAAGTTGTGGAAAAGTGTTGGTGTGGCCCACAGAATACAGTCACTGGATCAATATGAAGACAATCTTGGATGAACATTAAGAGAGGTCATGAGGTGACTGTTCTGACATCATCAGCATCCATTCTCATTGATCCAAACAAAGAATCTACCATTAAAGTTGAGATTTTCCCTACATCAATCAGTAAAGAGGATTTTGAAGATGTTTTCATGTCATTGGTCAATGAATGGACATATGATGCTCCAACAGATTCATTTTGGGAATACTTTTCAACAGTGCAAAAAATATTCAAATATTATTTTGATTGTCATGAAAAGCTCTGCAGAGATGCAGTTTTAAACAAGAAAATTATGATGAAACTGCATGAATCAAAGTTTGATGTTGTGCTTGCAGATCTTGTTGGTCCCTGTGGTGAGCTGCTGGCTGAGGTACTTAAAATACCATTAGTGTATAGTGTCCGTGCAACTGCTGGCTACATATTGGAAAAGTATAGTGGAGGACTTTCTTTCCCTCCTTCCTACGTGCCTATAATTTTCTCAGAATTAAGTGACAAAATGACATTCATGGAATGGGTAAAAAACATGATATATGTGCTTTATTTTGACTTTTGGTTTCAAACATTTGATGAGAAGAGGTGGAATCAGCTCTACAGTGAAGTTCTAGGTAAGCTGTGTGGTACTATCAAATATTAACTTTCCATGGCTTTCGAGGTAAGCTTGTATAAATATAAAAATCAGATGAATTTTCTTTCTTGTAAGTGAAGTGATGGAATGAAAATATAAAATGAATATATAATCTCACAATAAATGGAATACCCTTACATTTTAAGACCAGTTAGAACCCAGTGGTCATCAGTTTTTCAAAACAGTCCAGAATATAATGATAACCCTGTGAATAGAACTTTGGAGGCATTCTCTGAGCAATTACATATGTATTTCACGCTTCTTTTTTCATCTTTAAGAGCAGCAATTATAAACTTCACTAAATTTCTTGATGTATGTAGACATGCACATTAAGAACTTACACATGCATTACTTGCTCAAACATCAATGTGGTATTTAGGAATTTGTTATCTTTGTGTAGTTCAGTGTCCTCATTCAGAAATTAAAATATTTACCCACATTACCATAAAGTTTCCTTCGCAGTTTATAATATCATCCCAGACACAGAGAACTCTAAAATGAGCTTTCCACATTCTTTTGATAAAATTATACAAACATGTTGAAAGGTCTAAAATCTTGCTAAAGAGTGGAAATATACCTTATTCATCTATACTTTTAAAAACTATATCATTCTGTTAAAGACAATATGAACTAAATGGAGAATCAGCACAAATTTCTCTTTTAATAGTTTTGAAAATTTACTAGATGTTATTTTAAAATATTTATATTTTCCCAAGTTGATGCTATTAATCTCCTAATATGAAACAAATGCAGTAGTTACTAGGAATTCAGGAATATTCTCAAAAACTTTACAGTTCACTTAGAGAATCAGGGATTATGGGTATAGTTTGCTAAATTGTAGGAACTAAACTGTACACTCCTGCAAAATATGTCTTCACAGAAATGAGAGTATTAACTGGTTATGGGGCTTACAAAGTTGTAAATTTATAGATGACTTTTGCAGATTTAGAGAGAAAACAAATGTATGTGTATTTTTATACTGGCTTTTGTTAACAATTATTGTGATTATTAATATACTAATGGAACATTAGAGATGAAAGTACCTGACACAATTTATTTATATATACATTAAAATCTGTAAAACATATCAATTATACTATGCATAATATATATATATATATATATATATTTATTTATACATATGTTTTATCCAAACACAGATACTTCAAATATCTTGCCTATATTAATTAGTTTCTTACAGGAAATTAAATTGAGTATGTAAGATATAATTCTCTCATTATCTTGTCTTGACTTTTCTCCATTCAGGGAGACCCACTACATTATTTGAGTTAATGGGGAAAGCTGATATGTGGCTTATTCGAACCTACTGGGATTTGGAGTTTCCTCGCCCATACTTACCAAATTTTTATTTTGTTGGAGGGCTCCACTGCAAACCTGCCAAACCATTGCCTAAGGTAAAACTGTTTCCGTTTGCTGTTTTATTTGCTCTGTTTTCACTGGGAATTATTCTGCATTCCTCATTACTCTGCAGTCTTACCAAGTCTTATATCAGACTTGGTAAGACTGATATAAGAAGTGGGGTAGAAATGTCCTACCAATTATAGTCTCATTAATTTTTATACTATCAGAGGTATCATAATTTCATTATTGTCACAGAAGAAAGTAGGATATCTGGCATCATTTGAGAATTTGATCACATGAATTGAGGCCTACATTATGCAACTCCTAAGTGACTGCCGTATAGGAAAGCAAATGAAATCAATTCAACAGTTTCTTCACTATCCAGACTTGTGTTCCACTTGGATAGAGTGATTGTAAGAAGGAATAAAAATTGTATGAAAGTGTTATCATTTGGAAAGATCATAATACTAAGGAAACATACAGCAGAGATCATAGAAAATGTCCTAGAATTCTGATAACAAATGTGGAGACAAGGATGAATGAGTGAGAGAGAGAGGAAAACACAGAAAGAAAAGCAGGTAGAATTGCAATGACAGTTCCCAAGTAATCCAAGTTTAATTTAGCATGAGAAGTAAAAAAAAAAGGCAGATGTTGCTGGAGAGATAAGTAGCAGGCAAATAATGAATTGAAGTTTGAAATATCTCTTAAGGTCTTTGGGGGGGTCAATGAAAATTGATGCACAGAGGAGGAATATGAACAGATTTTCTTTTTTGGAAAATCTCAAAAAGCAGTCATAGTGGATTGCAGGGGGATAAGATGATGAAAGAGGAAAAATTCCAGAAGTTATTGCGAGAGTTCAGACAACAGATGGTGAAAACTGGACAGAAAAGTTCATAGAGATGACTATGCCTATTCATATATTAGTAGTCCAACCTCATATTGTGTTATGTGGAAGAAATAGTCAATACTGACAAGACACGAACAATGACCCTGGCACATAGTGACTCAGAGTAATATTAACTATTGTAATTGTATGCTTTTGTTTCTCTTATAAATAGTATTTATTTTATATAAACAACTTTGGGCATCTCTTTGAATTAAAACTGTAAACATACCAAAAAAAGGTAGGGTGAATGCTTGAAAGATAGTATTATCTGGGTTTTTTTTTTTACAGGGAATGCATTTTATCATAGGTTAAAATTGCTGTGTATATAAATTTGAATTATATTCACCTTGAGAAATAGAAGCTCATAATATGGCTGAAACAAACTACATTGATTTTTTTAATGAATGTATCCAGTAAATGTGTGTTTTGGAACTCAAGGAAATAAGTGGAAATGCTAAAATTTTATTGTAAGTGTTTAAGCTGTTCACAACCTTTCTAGCTTAAAAGAAATGCCATTTCTCAGGAATTTAAAAGTGTGGCCTTTACAGTATTTGCATTGAAACCCAACATTTACTTGTCTTGTCATCACTCCATCACTTAAAACATTCCTCAGTTCAGTTCCTAGACTACTGCATCTTTGGCCTTAAAAAGGGCTGATTTACCTTAAGAGAGCAAGTGATTTCTGCCATTATGAGTCTTACAGGACACCTCATTAAAATTTCCTTGGGAAACTTGGGTCTCATCTTCACAACTTTCTGACAGAATGAACACAGAGAAAATACATACTGCATATGTAATAAATACTTAATAGTTCTTACTGTTTGTATCTGAATATAACCCTTTAATTTACAGTTACAAAAGAATTCTCTGATAAAATATAATATATTATGTAAATTAATGAATCCAAAATATTTTAAATTAATCACCCTTAAAGATATAAGGAGAGAGCAAACATTATTTTGCTGTAATATGATCTCTCAAGAACTCTTTTTTTTTCTGTTTTTAGCTGTTTTGTTTTCATTGGTGCATTGTAATTATATATCATATTGAGGTTTAGAGTGATGGAAACATACATGCACACAACACTTGTGTTTCCCTCGGGTTCCACCCTGCTCCCTCTATCTTCCTCTAAATAATATTAAAATTGGTATTGAGAGTTTCATATATGAACAGCATTTTGAGCTATTTCCTTCAAATCTCTTCTTTCACCTCCACACCTCCCTCCCCAAACCCGTTCCATTTTTCCACTAGCATCTCCCTTTATTTGAAGTTCCCTTTGTTTCCCAATTTCTCTCTAGTTTTTAAAGGCACCAATATACTAAGATCGTATTCAAGCCTTAAAACATAATGTTCAGATTGAATGTGAATTGAGTTGCAATATATGGCAACTTTCATAAAGTACAAACACTAAGGAATGGTTAGTGAAAGTTCTAAGTGATAACACCTATTCTTGAGATATTTCCCCAATCACATTAAGGGAAAGTGACAGTGTTTGTAGCAGGGGTATGAGAGGTGGTGATGGACAAGGACCATTACAAGAAGAATGAGTAGCAGTCTAATCATAGTAAGTTTTAATTCAATTGCATAAATAACATTTCAGCCCAGGTCAATATTAGAAACATTGTCCTCTTGTTCGTTATCATAAAAAGCAATGCTGCACCTGGACATAGTGGCTTATACCTGTAATCCCAATACTTGGGAGGCTGAGACAGGAGGACTGTAGTTTCAAGGCCTTCCCCAGCAACTTAGTGAAATGTTCTTTCTAAATAAAAAATAAATAAAAAGTGTTGGTGGTATAGCTCAGGGATAGAATGCCCTTGGTTTTAATCCACATTATCATACACACAAACACACACACACA
>PVJS01048708.1:0-14948 GCA_004027185.1 Glis glis
GGAGAAGCTCAGATCTCACAGTGTCCTAGGACCCGAGGAGAATCTCAGATCTCACACGGTGCCCTAGGGACCCGAGGAGAATCTCAGACCTCACACGGTGTTCTAGTACCCAAGGAGAATCTCGGATCTCACACAGTGTCCTAGGACCCGAGGAGAAGCTCAGATCTCACACGGTGTCCTAGGACCCGAGGAGAATCTCAGATCTCACACAGTGGCCTAGGGATCCGAGGAGAATCTCAGATCTCACACGGTGTCCTAGGACCCAAGGAGAATCTCAGATCTCACACAGTGTCCTAGGACCCGAGGAGAATCTCTGATCTCACACAGTGCCCTAGGGACCCAAGGAGAATCTCGGATCTCACACAGTGTCCTACGACCCGAGGAGAATCTCGGATCTCACACAGTGTCCTAGGACCCGAGGAGAATCTGGGATCTCACACAGTGTCCTAGGACCCAAGGAGAATCTCAGATCTCACAGTGTCCTAGGGAGCCGGGCCTGGGAGCTGCAAAACCTGGCGGGGCAGCCTCGCAGCTCAGGAGGGGAGGTGAGGGCGGGCCCTCTGCAGCCAGCTCCTCTCTTGATAGTTTCACTTCAAACTTACCTCGGGGATACTCAGCAATTAGTCTAATCACCTCCCTCTACCCCTTCCCCTCTTTTCTTGTAACAAACACACAAAGCTGCTCTACAAACAAAACCACAATCACAGCCTGACATCAGTCACTGAATTATTAATTCCCAACTTAACATAAAACAAATGCCTATGTGAAATGGTGCAAGTATTGCGGGAATATTTATTTTGAGTGACTAAACTATACACTTCCTGTTCAGCGTTAAGGAAAATTGCTCTCTATTATTCCAGGGAAATGTCAAAATCACTAAGTACTGTAGCATTCTGACCTGTTGAACAAAGTTTCCACATGTTTCTCATAAAAACGTACATCAGAGATGGCTTCAAACTGAATGTCAAACTTAGTTAAAGGTACCAACCTCCTCCGAGTTATTTTGAATATCAAGTATAACAATCGAATGCAGTCAGAGTGAGCCATTTTTTGGAGGGGCGGCTCGCGCTGATGGGTTTAGCAACTCCATGCGTGCCGTTCTCAGCGGTGGAAGGCAGGTGCCCTCGGCAGTGACCCCTGCCAGCCGCCAGGATGGGCTTTGGAGAAACTTCATCAATTTTTTAAAAATGTATATAACCACTTAAAAAACATTAAAAGAAAAATCTATGTTCTCCATCCTGCTTGACAAACTGTGTGATGATTATCTGGGTGTGCACATATGTAAATATTTGTCAAACTGCACATTTTTCGGTTACATAAGTTATAGTACAATTAAATAGGAATATGCATTTTCATATTTCATGGAGTGCAACAAGCACATTTTTTTTTTTTTTTTTTTTGGTGGTACCGAGGACTGAACTGAATCCAGGGATGTTCTACCTGTGAGCCACACCCCCTGCCCTATTTTATTTTATTTTTGTACTGGGGATTGAACCCAGGGGCATTCTACCTCCGAGCTACACCCCCAGCCCTATTTCATTTTTCATTTTGAAACAGGATCTCACTAAGTTGTGGAGGGCCTCACAAAGTTGCTGAGGCTGAGGCTGGCAGTGAACTTGCAATCCTCTTGTCTCAGCCTCCCAAGTACTGGGATTACAAGCGTGTGCCACCATGACCGGCTGTTATTTTTTAATTTTGATACGGTCTCACTAAGTTACTGAGGGTCTTGCAAGGTTGCTGAGGCTAGCTTTGAACCTGCGATCCTCCAGTCTCAGTCTCCCAAGTACTGGGATTACAGGTGTGGACCACCGTGCCAGCTATCCAGAACAATTTAAAAAGTTCCTCTTAAAGGTTGACAAGGGAGATGGATTTTGTAGACCACTATTTAGTTGCTTAAAAATCTTAGTTAACCTAGGCAGAGTGGTACATGACTATAAACCTAGTACTTAAAGAAGGATTGCAGATTCAAGACTGGCACCACCAAATTAGTTAGACTCTCAGCAACCTAGACTCTGTTTGAAAATAAAATAAATAAAAAGAGCTGGGATTGTAGCTCTGAGGTAGAATGCCCCTGGGTTCAGTTCTCAGTTCCATGACCTTAAGTGGGTTTTATTTTTGTGGCACTGGGGATTGAACCCAGGGCATTCTACCTCAGAGCTACACCCCCAGCCCTGTTCATTTGTTGTTTTGAAACAGGGTCTCACTAGGTTGCTCAGTCTAGATACTTGCTGAGGCTGTCCTCAAACCTGTGATCCTCCTGTCTCAGCCTCCCAAGTACTGGGATTATAGGCATGCGCCACCACGCCCGGCTGAGTTCTTGATAAATATTTGTATACTTCATGGTGACCCAATGCCTGATTATTTCTAGTATCTTTTCCTTTGGAAACAAATCCAGGCTTGGAAAAAGAATGGCATAGCATTTAAGTACGCTGATCCTGGAGTCAAAATTGCCTGGGTTCAAATCCCTGCTCCAGGGCTGAGATGCAGCCCAGTGGTAGAGGGCTTGCCTAGCATGCATGAGGCCCTGGGTTCACTCCCCAGCTCTGCAAAAACAAAAAAGACAAAACAATACCCCCAAAATCTCCTCCTCCTCCTCTGACTAGTGTATTGCTTTGTGCAAGGAGCTGTAAGATGGGGTCAATACCTCATGAAGCTGTTTTGAGGGTCAAAAGAATAAACACAACACTTAAGTTATTAGGGCACCATTTGGTCAGCCAAAAGTACTATTAATAATTTTCTAATTGGGCATGGTGGCGCATGCTTATAATCCCAGTACTTGAGAGGCTGAGACAGGAGGATAGCAAGTTCGTGGCCAGCCTCAGCTACTTAGTGAGGCCCTCTGCAACTTAGTCAGACCCTGTTTCACAAGAAAGAATAAAAAATAGGGCTGGGGGTGGAGCTCGGAGGTAGAATGCCCCAGGGTTCAATCCCAAGTACTGCAAAAAAAAAAAAAAAATTCTGCCAACTAATTGGTTCTAACAGTAAATGACCAAAAAAAAAAAAAAAGCGATTTCTTGTGGAACTCTGATGCTCACGTTGTGTTTAGTTTAATACTTCAACTACTGAATGAAGGACAGTAGAGCACTCTAAAACATGTCTAGAGAAGGAAAAGTGTGCATTCTTGGGAAATTCCTTTGATCTGATTCCTAGTCAAATACTTAATTACTTTGAAGCTTTAGTATGCAATAGAATAAGAACATAAAGACTTTCAAAAGTGATCAGGCTGGGCATATCAATATTTATTGAAATACTGAAAAAAATTCCATTTTCTTGAGAAATTCCTGGCAAGAACTGACATGACAATATGTGTTTCACTGATACAGTAAGAAAACGTCAACAAGTAACCGACTTCACATTGCTCTAAACATTGCATGGATTTAAGACCAAGACAGCTGCCGGAGATCTGTAACAAGTATCCCGACATCACAGGTGTCCGAACATAGACCAATTTTAATAAACCTAGCTAAGCCAAAACCTTTATATTTTAATTGGCTTTGACGAGTAAGTCCAGTAATTGACAGGGCAGTTGGCGAAGTGGATGTCTGGTTGCAAACTGGTTAACGATCAACATCAGAGGAATATCACCAGCCAGCTGTGGACGGCCCAGTCTGGCCGCGGGGTCCTCTTGCTCACCAGCTTCTGTCCTTGGTGTGACCAGCAGAATGGATGTATCTCCACATTGCTCTCTCTCTAACCATGCTCAGGGTGTAATCCAATAGTTTAGCAACATAACAATATTTAACATTTTTTAGGTTTTGATATTCAGAGGAGAGTACTGTATGTTTAAAATAAGAACATGCTGATGTTGAATCAATGTATGTTTTTTTTTTCTTGCAATGTTAAAAGACCCTCTAAATAACCATCCTAATCTCATGGTCATCTCCACTGACGTTAGCCACCCTTGATGGAACTGCTCCATGAACCACCAACACCACCACTCATCCCCACGTGTCTTCTAACCAACTTAGTTTTTTACTTTTTTGTTGTATTGGAGATTGAACCCAGGGGAATTTCTACCCATGAGCTACACCCCAGCTCTATTTCATTTTTTATTTTGAAACAGGGTCTCACTAAGTTGCGGAGGGCCTCGTTAAGTTGCTGAGGCTGGCCTTGAACCTGCGATCCTCCTGTCTCAGCCTCCCAAGTACTGGGATTACAAGCGTGCGCCTCCACGCCCGGCTAACCAACTTGGCTTTTAACTGGGGGAGTAAGGCTGCTTCCATTCTCTTTTAACACTTTGGATATGAGCTCTGACCAGTGATTTTTTTTGAGCCATGAAAAGAACACAGTGACTTACTGGGCACGAGTCCATGCCCGGCTTCGCTAGTGTGCACCCTTCATGTGGACGAGTATTAGACATGACTAATAAAAGTAATAAAATAACTCTCTTTGTACACACTGGAGTAATAACTAATATCTTTGGTATACAACTTACAATGCTTAAAAGGAAAAACCAGGTAAGACTCCACCTTGTTACACTTGCTTGAAAACAAAGGAAGCTACGAGTCACATAATTTACAATAGATATTAAATAAACTACAGTAAGAATTATGAAGATTTACAGACACTTAATCAAGTGGATGATTTTAATTCATTAAGACCCTTCTATGTCCCTGAACTATGTTCTACTAACTTGAAGACATGCTACAGTAAACACATATATTTGGTTTCTTCAGTCTTGGCTATATCTTATACAAAGGTGAAACTGAGGAACAATAAATTAGCATCATAATTGTCTACAGTTGAAACTATGATATACAATATAAATAAACTATTCAAAAGCCAGAAATATTTATGAAAAAATTAAGGGACTAGGAGATACTTTCATTTTTTTTACAGTTTCTACAAGTGATTGTGCTGCCGATGATCTAAAAAAAAAATTAAAGTCTAAATGAGATTCCCGTTTTTGATTTTAGTGTCTCACGACATACAATGTACAATAATTAAGGATTGTTAAAAATTACCAATCAGAAAAATAACATTAAGGAAATTACGGCTTCTATTTCGTAATATCATAGTTCCCCCCACCCCCAGGACCTAAAGAATGTAAACACTATATTTTCTTTGATTTTAAAGTATTAATACTTTATTTTAAACAAATGTTGATCCACATCTGCACAGCTACCTTTCAGAATCGCAGAATAAGGCAAGACTTTCATACCTGTGGCATCGCCGGCTAATAATACTGATAACATGTTTTTTTTGGGGGGGAAGAGTTTGTTTGCAATTCTTTGTCCTTCAATATTTGTTCTACAGCAGACTTTGGTCTATGACTTAGAAAGGTCAGTATCACTGTGTCTTCCTTTCCCCTTCGGGGAAGATTTCAATTACATTAATATCTTTCCAGGCTGTATGTAAAAACCACCATCTCCACCCCAAGTTTAGGAGATCCTCAATTTCAACTAGAATGAACCAAGTCAACCAATCACCAGCTCATCTTTTCTTTTCATTTTGCATATCTTTGAACATGGTTCAATTTTTGTTTTCAACCACCTTGCACTGTGACTTATCTGACATCCCAGCAAAAGATGGTTAATGCTGTTTTGAAATGAACTACAAACCTCGATGATTTAAAAAGACGGATGCGCCCTAACAAGACTCTGGGCTAGAAATTCTCATTAAGTCCAACAATGCCAAAGCCACACTTCAGTGACACGAGCAGAAGTTAAGACCTAACTTGCTTGAGTTATGGAACATCGACTTAAAAAATTTGTAGTCATTTCCCTTAATATTAATTAACACTTAGATAGGATAGAAGAGGGATACTGCCTGCTATTTTAAAATGACACACACGTGACAAAACAAACTTCGGGACATACTTAAAATGGCAAGCTGACATATTTATAGACAGTTCTTATTAGCTGTTTGCAGGTCTAAGACACAGACATTCGGAAGTCATGATTTAGTGGGGCTACTAGTGGGCATGGCTGAAGAGGGGTGCTTAGGACAGATCTGGCGATCACAGGGCAGAAGGTGCTGAGCCTTCAGAGGAAGAGGGAGGGGCTGTCGCAGGTGCAGTGGGTATACACTCCAGAATTGTTCCGGCTCCTCTTTACCACAGAGGAGCTCCAAAAGCTCCAATCTCCCACCGTACATACCTAATTAATAATACAGATTAGTTCCTAAATTTCTTCAAGCGGAGATCAGTTTAAATATACATTATGTTCTGTCCATTTTTATTCTGATGTAGTGTTGGAATCCACCTGTGAGTTCGATCCACTCTACTACAATGTCTTTCATTGGAATCCTTTGGGGATGTGACGCCTTTGATTCACAGTTTGCAATACAAATACCCTGATACATCATTTATTTGCTATTAAGAATTTGATTATTATGCCTTTTTAAGTTCAGTCTCTTTAAACCAAGTTGTTAATTAGAGTTGCTTGGAGCAGTTCAGAGAATTTTTAATTTCTTTTTCCTCTTCCTGTTCTTTCCCCTTCCCCCCCCAATCTCTTTTGGTTCTAAAATGCAGAGCTCCTAAGGGGTTGTACCTTATGCTCGCTTTGCATGCAACATTTCAATGAGAAGGTTATTATAGGGCACATCCCCGTTCAGGTGCTTGTAGTAGAGGTATTCTTCAGCCTGCATACTGATCGCCCGGATCTCAGGTAGTCGAAGAAGTAGCTGCCCAAACTTTTCTGTCTGCTGTGGGTAGTTGCACATGGTGTAGTCCAGCAGGGCGGCATTGACTTGTTCCTGGACACCTTCGACCAGCTGGAAGTTCTCGAGGTTTTTGACATCTGCATTTAAAAAAACAAACAACATGTCAATGGCATTTTCGCTCCTGTGTACGATGGCAGTGTGCTCGATGAGTGGGTGTATCTTCCTTTTGTCATAGAGCATACTTATGCTGCTCAATATTCAGCCGGCCCCATTCACCAAGCTTCCTAGCAAAAAGGATCACAAAAAGAGCTTCAGAGGGATGTCTTGTTGAAATTCTGCATAGACCTCAAATCAATTAGACACCAATGGATTGTGAGCAAGGTCAGCTCTCCTCATATCTTATGTAAGGAAGGGTCTGAGGATTCCTCAAGTTGAGGGATCATAATATATTGCCAGCAAATGAGTCCCTAGAGAAAGACCGATCTTAACCCAGTATATTACACAATTCATATAATTCTGTATTAATTTTTCTGACCCAAGGTGAAATCTGTGTCCAGGGTATGATGTAGTTAATTCTAATAAAAAGTGACAGGGTTCTTGTTTCTGTTTGACATTTTCTAAATGATTCTGAAAGCCTTTGACTTGTCTACCCTATGCTAATGAACCATCTGTACACTCCAGTGACTGCCAACAGAATATTCGCTACTGGGAACTCTCTAAAATATATATCTCAGTGACTAATGATCGTTATCAAACGAAACCCTCGTCCTTTAGGCAGACTACAAGGCCGGATGGTCGGTGCCCTTTGACCTGAACTTGGTTTCTAAAGTCTGATTCTTTTGTTTTTTTTCTCTGGTCCTGGGTCGCTCATATGGATAAGCTGGATGGGGCAATTCATTCTGTCTAAACTCCCGATGATCATCCAGTTGTTTCAAGACATCTGCCCTAGAGGTCCTTATAAATACTGAATAAGAGAGAAACACAGAATCAAGAGACAGACTGACATACACACACACACACACACACACACACACTTCAGGCAAGGGAAAATGGAATGTTGGAATTTCTCTTCTGCAGTTTATTTATGTTAACTACAACGTTGATACAATGTGTATATAGAAGCCGCTGGAAAAAATATACAGCTACGCGTGTCCATTTACATACAACCCTGGGCAGAGTGTAAACAGACACAGCCACCCCCACCCTTGATTTTTTAATTGGACAAAAATAAGGATGACTCTGAAAGAAAGCACATAATATTAGGAGGAAAAGGTTACACACAGTAAACAAAGTTAATGGTTACCATGGTAACTTATATCCAATATTTTCAGCACTATATAGCACTATATGTGGTTAATCTATATGTATATATGTATCCTTTTTGTTATTTTTGAATAGATCTACAATAAGAATGCCTTACATTTGCTGTTGAAATGTGTTTAAGACCATTTCACTGTTTATGTTTGGGCCACAACTTCACAGCCTACATGCTTCTACTTTCTGTCCCCAAGTCTCTGACCCAAATTCAAAACAGTGAGGAATCAGTACTGAAATAGATACATGCTATGAGAGTTGGATACCCCGTCTATTTCAAAGTGAAACAGTAATTGCCCAAGTATTTGATTATTACTGATTTGTACAGACAAACACTCCACTATTAAGAGCTCTGCATCTCCTTGTGGTATTTGAATTGGCAGGTAAGTTTGTGTCCACCTGATATTTTATACATGTGGCACGTTACAGTTAATAAAGTATTTCCACCTATTTTACATGAAATATTTTTAGAATGATTTAAAATTACTTAAAAATATTTATAAATATGGCTATGGATCTAGAATGATGCTTGGCTCAAATGTATACAATGTAAACAATCAGAAATACCTTCAATATGTTGTACTTCAGTACAATGGAAAAATCTACATGAGTCTTGTGTTATAGTGATTTAAGCATAACTGTAAAGCATTTGAAATGGACTATTATTTTATGCTCCAGTGGAAGTTACTCTCACATGCACGAAAAACTAACAATAGTCATACAGATTAATAGGGAGGATGTAGGAATTTGAACAGCAGAAAATTTAAGATAAATGAATAATAGCCTTTTTAGAAAGTTTTTGAAACTTTGTTTTTTTGATAAATGTATTCTTTGAGAACCTCGTTTTAGCAATCTGTGATAAATTATGCTACTCTGTTAAGCGGGGGCAGGGGCAGAGAAACACTACCAACAAAATGAAGGACAGATCATAAGTCCTGGTTTACTCAGATACTATTATTATAGAATGATCATTTAAAGTCTTCAGATTAGCATTCGTGAATAATTTCTTTGAGTACTGATCCAAATTGGCACCCTTTCCCCCAAAGATTAAAAATATATGCACTTTTTCTTCTGGCAGGAAAACATACAGTTTTCCCATACATGGGCCAAGTATCTGATTTTTCTCTACAAATCAACAGAGTTTAATTCACATGACCGAATTAATTATCCCACTAAGCTGCTTCAACAAATTTATCATGAAATATAACAAAACTTATGTTGCTAATTGCTCCAGAGACAAATGTCTATTTTGCGTTTATGTCTATGCAGATAGTAATGATCCTGATATTTAAGATTATAAGGTTTAAAAAAAAGATTGGGGGAAAACAGCAGGGAGCAATTTTGATCCATTTACTTGTATTTGCTGATAAGCAGTTGCAGATCTGTCTTTCTCCTGTCTGCCTGAGCTGACCCAGTCTATTTTACTGTCCATTTCTCTCCTAAGATTGTAACCCCCATGTGGTGTGGGCTGTGTATGAGTGCAGGCATCCCCAGAACATAAACCCACTACAATTTACTTTATAGGGTTGGGATATTTGCCCAAGATTGATGCATCTGCAATCGTGAAATGACCTGTTATATACCTTATAAGATAATCTCCTTTCTTTTTCTAATTGAAACTGATTTTCCAAAATTTGATCTATACAATAGAGCTCTTCTTGAAATAAAAAAAAATGAAAGGCAATTATATTTTTGAGCCAAAGCATCTGTGGTGAATCCTTTTGTGATCCAAGTAATTGAGTCTTAATTTACATGTTTTGCAAGAAGGATTTTCACTGGCCAGTTTTGCTTAGGGAAGTGTGCGTGCATTCTCGTGGAGTGGAACCTGTCCCTGGGCTCCTGCATCTCGAGTCTCTGGGCCTAACAGGTAAACCTGGGTTTTCCACTGGAGTGGAAATAGTTCACAGAGTTCTTGAGGGCCCGAATGCAATGGAGAAGATAAGCACCAAAATACAGATGATAGCACCTCCTGGGAGACTTTGAATTTTCTTTTAGGTGGTTCATGGTTATTCCCTTTTCAGGAAACTCAAGTATGTTCTTACAATCCTTGTGGAATTAGTTTTATGCAAATTAATGCTCTTTCACAAAAATTTAAACATTAATTAATTAATTAATTAATTAATTTTTGCAGTACCAGAGATTGAACCCAGGGGTATTCTACCTCCGAGCTACACCTCCAGCCCTATTTTTTATTCTTTATTTTGAAACAGGGTCTC
Source organism: Glis glis (assembly GCA_004027185.1). Classification (NCBI taxonomy): domain Eukaryota; kingdom Metazoa; phylum Chordata; class Mammalia; order Rodentia; family Gliridae; genus Glis; species Glis glis. Next base: position 10,134 of record PVJS01048708.1, read on the forward strand.
ACTAAGTTGCGGAGCGCCTTGCTAAGTAGCTGAGGCTGGCCGCGAAGCCGGATCCTCCTGTATCAGCCTCCCAAGTACTGGGATTACAAGCGTGCGTCACCACGTCCGAATGACATTAATTTAAATACAAATTTAAGTCAAGCGCGGTGGTGCACGCCTGTAATCCCAGTACTTGGGAGGTTGAGACAGGAGGATCTAAGGTTCATAGCCACAACAATATAGCGAGACTCTCAGCAACCTAGTGAGGCCCTGTTTCAAAATAAAAATTGGGCTGGAGGTATTGCTCAAGAGGTATAATGTCTCTTACTTCAATCTGTTGTACCACAAAACAAACAAACAAACAAACAAACAACCCTAACCACTTTCTCTGGGATGTCTCTCCTCCAAATGAAGCCTTGCCCCTAAGTCATAAGCGGCCATTGGCATATTTGGAAGTCTTAACTCATCTAGAGCAGGAGTCGGTAACATCAGGCTTTCAAAGATGAATTGACACTAAATTATACAAGGAAACGAAATCTGGAGAAATAATGACATGTTCTGGAGTTCTCAGAAATCTGTGTTTTGGAGATTAGCATTGCACCCCATCTAGATTTCTGCCACAGAGCTCCCAGCTGGAGGAGCAGAGACTGAGAGGAGACCTGAATTCTCACCAGTTCTGTGGCCCTTTTTATGCTGGATCTCAAACTCTTCTGCATTTGGCACTCCATTGCGCTCCTTTGAAATTTATATACACTTCAATTTTAATACAATTTAAAAACATGAGTTAATGAACTCTATCATTACAGATTCTGAGTTGGAAATTGTATGTAAACAGACAGAAGCCTCCCCAACCCTTTCTCTGCAGCCTTTAAATTTTGATGAGTGGCAGGAGCTTCTCGTGCTTCCCCTCTAAGTATCCATCTCTTATCATCTATTCTACTTTATTCACTCAGGGACTAATTACCCACTTTTGATATGAAGCAGCATTAGGATCAGCTCACAGTGGGGTGCTCCGATTTTTTTTCCATCGTTATTGGAAAGTAAACCCTTAGGTCTTCCTGAATATATTACGGCGCTGGCTCCTGAGTCACACACAGCATTCAGGCCCGGGCTGAAGCTGGGGACTCTTGGCTGCCTCCCCGGTCACCTCAGCGGCACTGAGCCACCCTGCTCAATGCACCTTCTCACAGATGGGTCCTTTCCTGAGCAAGGGGGCTGAGGACACGGGGTAGGAATTGTGTTTGGCTGAGAAGTGGGAGGAAAAAAATCTTAAGTCTTTTAAAAGTCATTAAGGAGAAGGAAAGAGGCACATTTTTACACCTGGAGAACATTTCTTTTCCTTGAGGCTTTTGGAGGGATGACAGTCTGTAAATTGTCACACAATGTGTCCTCGGAAGGCCTTTTCCTTTGATACAGAAAAGGAGAAATGAATTCTCTGTAAAGCATTAATTTTTAAACTTAAGTCTTAGAGGGCTAAATTTGAATAATTTTGTATAAATAATTTTGTAAGAACTTTTGGTGGTTGGAGAGCAACCTGCTAGTTCTTCTCGTACGAACAGAGTTCACTTAAAAAGCCAAGTATGGGCTGTTCAGAGGTTGGGATGGGAGAACGGGATATTTTCGGGGCTGATGTCTAAGATTCTATCATTAGCTTCCAGTAAAACCTGAACCTTGAGATTTCAGATCCATCCCTATAAATACTTTACATAATGTAGATGTGCATATATATGCTTATTAATCCAAGAGCTATTTTTACCAACCAGAACATACAATTCAGTGCCTTCATATGCAAATAAGTAATAAGAAAATGCACCCATAATCAGGAGCTGTGTGCAAAAATATATATACATAGAACATATGTGTTCTTCATGTACATGGAAATAACATGCCTTTACAAGTGACTGGTGCTTTGTAGTTTACAAAACACTCGACCATGCTTTATTATTTTATGCCCTCATACATAATGTATGAATTCATTCATTCATTCATTCATTCATTCATTCATTCATGAGTCTGATAGCCCTGAGTTAGATGTTGAAGATAGAGGAGTAAAAGAAAGTCTCTGTGTCCAGCAGCTCATGTACTGTGAGGCAGTTAGCAGTGGATGCCTTGGGGCCACACAGGATGAGCACCTAACTCAGGGCTCAAGAGACAAAAAGGAGTCCCCCCGGGAGGTGAGATCTTAAGAATTTCAAAAGCTGAGTAGGGGTGAGCTGAGCAGCACATGGACGGAAACACGTCCAGCAACTTCCTCTATGCACAGCCCAGAGCAGGACAGAAGGCAGGACACTGTCAAGTAGCGCGGCCTCCGTGGGGAGGGGCGGTGGGGTTCTTCTAGGCAGGGGCCAGAAGGTTTAAGACAGTGAAGGGCACGCCATATTGGATTGTCTGGGTTTTGTTATGAGAGCAATCCAGAAGCACGGACAGGTTTCAGGAAAGAAAATGGTCAGCTTTCCGATGTAGAAGGAAATGTTGTGGGCAGGAGGGTGAGGAGGCCACTGCAGAAGTCCAGGTGAGAAACGTGCCACCCTGGGGACAGGGATGGACGCGAGAGGCGCCGAAGCTCTGGTGACCTTGTGTTTAATGGAGTGGGAGGAAGGGCTGCAGGCTGGTTCCCAGGCATTGATGGAGAGAGGCAGGTGGTGACTGAGGAGTTGAGGCGCAGCCTCGTACGTGAGCCATTAGGTGGAGATGTACAGGAAATGGGCGAAGTCAGGGGTCTAGACCTCAGTAGAGAGGCCTGTGCTGAGGACCCCCATCATGAGAGGTGGAACCCCAGGAAGCAATGAGAATGTGCAGAAGACAACAGGCCCAGAGGAGGCTAACTTGGAAAGGATTCTCTCTCTCTCTTTTTTTTTTGGTGGTGGTAGGGATGGAACCCAGGGGTGTTATACCTCCGAGCTACATGCCCAGCCAGGGTCTTGCTAAGCTGATGAGAGTCTCACCAAGTTGCTGAGGCTGGCCTTGAACCTGCAATCCTCCTGTCTCAGCCTCCTGACTATTGGGATGATAGGCATGCGCCACCTCATCCAGCAAGGAGTCCATCTTGAGAAGGTTTTGCTGGTATGATGAAATTATGACTGAGAGAGGTGAAGTGGCTTTCCGAGATCTCCAAAGTCAGGAAGACCCAGGGAACGAGAGCGGAGCTGCGGGAAAGCTGCATCAGTTAATATGCCCACGTGGCGCTTCTCACTTAACCCTTTTAAGAACCGTGGGGTGGGGGCAGGAGAAGGCACCAGTATTCCCATTTTCCAGAAGAAAAACGGAGACGAAGCAGGGGTTTCAACATTAGTAAAAAGCAGATCCTAAATTTATGACCAGACCTCATCTCACTCAAAAACCCTTACGTCCTTTGCCACAGGTCTCCCCTCTGGCAGGGCTGGGACCTGAGCCTGTGGGCTCATGACTTTCAACTCAATTGCTTTTTCTCCCTGTGTCACAGCCTGTGAGTCACTGTCACCTGCTGGAGGTGGTGAGTGGAATGTGTGGGCTGATCAAATAGCTCGATTTCTCTCTCTCTGTGGTGCCAGGGCTTGAACCCAGGGGCGTTCTACCTCTGAGCTACACCCCCAGCCCTAGTTTTTAATTCTTTATTTTGAAACAGGGTCTCACTAAGTTGCTGAGGGCCTCACTAAGTAGCTGAGGCTGGCCGCAAACCCGGATCCTCCTGTCTCAGCCTCCCAAGTACTGGGATTACAAGTGTGCGCCACCACACGCAGCTAAATAGCTCAATTTCCAAAGTGTTTGATTTGATTATATGTGAATTAATGCTCTCCAGAGAACTTAAGTGAAATAATATAGTACTGACACTTACACTGGGATGAACATACCTGGATCTTGATGATTATGAAGGAAATGTAACATCTGTCCCCCACTGAGGTTGAACCCAGGGGTGCTTTGCCACTGAGCTACATGCCTAGCCCTTTTACTTTTTTTTTTTTTAATTCTGGGAGCCGGGCATGGTGGCTCACGTTTGTAATCCCAGTACTTGGGAGGCTGAGACTGGAGGATCCGGGTTCGCAGCCAGCCTCAGCTACTTAGTGAGGCCCTCTGCAACTTAGCGAGACCCTGTTTCAAAATAAAGAATAAATTTTGGGACAGGGTCTCAGAAAATTGCCCAGGCTGGCTTCCAACTTGCAATCCTCCTGCTTTAGCTACTCCAGTAGCTGGGATTACAGGCATGCACCACTGCGCCTGGATGGAATTTTTGCCATCTTAAATGTCAAAGATCATGATAAACAGTAGTGATGACTGAGACTGAAGACAATCTAGTGTCCAAGGCCACGTTCCTGGGGGCGTCTCTGAGCAATGTCCACCCTAGCACTTCCCATCTGGACTGCATGAGTACTGGGACTAAGAAAGAAGGAAGAAGAGTTTCTCAACCCTTGCTTTATTTCTATGCAGGGTTTAAAAAAGAGAATCTCACTGATCAAGAAGTTTGAAAACCACTTGCTATTGTGGTACAAAGACAATCAAAGGGAATGATGGTCAATAGTCTCAGGGACCAGCTCTGTTGAGCATTACTCAACCCCTCTAAAAGCCTCCCCCCTCCCCTCCCCTCCCCTCCCCTCCCCTCCCCGGACTTGAACCCAGGGGCATTCTGTCTATAAGCCACATGCCCAGCCCTATTTATTTTTATTATTATTTTTTTTGTACTGGGGATTGAACTCAGAGGCATTCTACCTCCAAGCTACACCCCCAGCCCCCCTTTTTTTTGTGGTACCGGGGATTGAACCCAGGGGCGTTCTACCTCCGCACTACACCCCCAGCCCTATTTTTTATACTTTATTTTGAAACCGGGTCTCACGAAGTTGCGGAGGGCCTCACTAAGTAGAG
>PVJS01048709.1:0-14953 GCA_004027185.1 Glis glis
AAAAAAAAAAAAAAAAAAAAAAGCAAAAGAAAGCTGGGCATGGTGGTGCATGCCTGTAATCCCAGTACTTGGGAGGCTGAGACAGGAGAATCGCAGGTTCAAGGACAGTCTGAGCAAGTACTGAGACTCTCATCAACCTAGTGAGACCCTGTTTCAAAACATGGTTGGGAGTGTAGCTCAGAGGTAGAATATCCTCAGTTCTATCCCTAGTACTTTAAAAAAATAAAATAAAAAATAAAAGACAGAGCCGGGCGTAGTGGCGCACGCTTGTAATCCCAGTACTTTGGGAGGCGGAGACCGGAAGATCCGGGTTCGTGGCCAGCCTCAGCTCTCTCTCTCTCTACTTAGTGAGGCCCTCCGCAACTTCGTGAGACCCGGTTTCAAAAAAAAGTATAAAAAAGAGGGCCGGGGGTGGAGCGCGGAGGTTGAACACCCCTGGGTTCAATCCCCGGTACCGCAAAAAATAAATAAATAAATAAAAAATAAAAAACAAAAGAAGTAGCTGGTTTATCTCTGTTTTCCTTATTTTTATACTATCTCCTCTATCACATGCAGGCCTGGGCTCGGCCTTCCAAAGAGACCCAGGCTTCCTGGACTTGTAAGATAAATCAATATTCCAGTTGCCTAAGTTGAGAAAATGATTATGTCATAATCCTATTTTCAGGTAATAAACTAATAACTACATAGTTATTAAGTAGGTAGTGAGAGACTGAGAAAAATCTCACTACCAAAATTAAGACCAATTTCTAATCATTTTTACAGAGTCTCAATAATTTTTCTATTGGTGTATTGTAATAGTACATGATAACAAAATTTGTAGTCATACATTCATATATGATAACATTTGGTCTGTTTCCTTCCCTGTATTCTTGTTATCTTCCTAGCTTTTTTTGTTTGTTCATCTTGTGTGGGGTTTTTTTTGTGTGGGGGGGGTATTGGGTACTGAACTCAGGGGCATTTCTACCTCCGAGCTACACCCCCAGCCCTATTTTATTTTATTTTTATTTTGTAACAGGGGCTCATTAAGTTTTTTTTTTTTTTTTTTTTTTTTTTTTGCGGTACCAGGGATTGAACCCAGGGGCATTCTACCTCCGCGCTACACCCCCGGCCCTATTTTTTATCCTTTATTTTGAAACCAGGTGTCACGAAGTTGCGGAGGGCCTCACTAAGTAGAGAGAGAGAGAGAGACAGGGAGGGAGAGAGAGAGAGAGAGAGAGGGAGAGAGAGAGAGAGAGAGAGAGCTGAGGCTGGCCGTGAACCCGGATCCTCCAGTCTCCGCCTCCCAAAGTACTGGGATTACAAGCGTGCGCCACCACGCCCGGCCTGGCTCATTAAGTTTGATGAGAGTATCACTACTTGTTGAGGCTGTCTTCGAACCTGGGATCCTCCGGTCTCAGCCTCCCAAGTATTGGGAATTATAAGCATGCATCACCACGCCCAGCTTCCTTTCTTTTTAAAAAAGCAGTCAGTGCTGGGGATAATGAAGTTCTTCCCAACATGTAGAAATAGTGAATTGCAGTCACCTTGGGAGAGTCAGATCATTTCCCCAGCAGGTGATGGAACAGAGCAGACAGAAGCGCCCTGGAGAAGGCCACCAGGGGCAGTACCCAGGGACACCGACGCCTCTGCCCTCACGCCTCCTTCTGGAGTGCACTCTACGGGGCTTCCTGGGCTGATGAACCCTGCCATGGACTCCCCACATGCTGCCATCTCTCATCTGAGGCTCACAGCACTAGGCCTGCTGGGACCCAAAAGCCAGCCTGGGCATCACGCACTCCAAGCAAGTTTTGAACACTTCCTGAATTTTTTTTGTGTGTGTGTGTGGTACTAGGGATTGAACCCAGGGGCATTTTACCTCCGAGTGTACACCCCCAGCCCTATTTTTTTATTCTTTATTTTGAAACAGGGTCTCACTAAGTTGCGGAGGGCCTCACTAAGTAGCTGAGGCTGGCCATGAATCCGGATCCTCCTGTCTCAGCCTCCCGAGTACTGGGATTACAAGGGTGCACCACCACACCTGGCAACTTCCTGAAATTTTTACCTGGGGTCCTAGAAAGATCTTAAGCACCTGTATACCCAAACAAACATAGCCTTTCACCCAAACTCGCTTCTGTTATCTCCCATCCTGGCTAGGAACTGCTGTTCTCCTGTCTCTGCCTCAGCAGGCCTCTGACAACTATACTTGAGGACAACCAGTATGGTGACCTCCCCTGGGGCCACAGCATAAGGGGTGCCTTTAAGCAACCCCACCCATATGCTTCCCCAAGCGTGTGCCCACCCAGGGACCCCCTGCTGTCAGGACTGTCTCTGAGTATGTGGGGCCTCTCAGGGAAACCTCCCTGACCAGTGAGGCTCCACCCACTGGCCCCGTGTGGACTGCTCTTCAGGAAACCCCAACACCTGGTGCCTGTCTACTGAATTTCCCATACCACATCACTCCTACTGCACACAGCTGATCTCCTGGGTCATACTGGGAGCAAAGAAGGAGGAGAGGCCATGTCTCAGTTATCTTCATCTCCCAGGGATCCTGTGCTAGCAATGTGGTAGGTGTTCAAATAATACCTGATAAATGGGAAAGAAGGTAGAGGACAGCCCCCTGAAACAAAGTGGTGACTCAACACTCAGCAGCTAGGTCAGCACTTGTGTCCAAGGGGTGTCAGAGACACAGACAGAGTCTCCCTGTCCTGGCATGGGAGATACATGGAAGCAAAGCTTCATGTCAGAGCAGAAGCCCTGGGGAAGCACACACACTGCACACACATGCGCACACGAGCTTTGACATGCCACAACAGTCCTGGGGAAAGTCACACCTATTCCACACACACCCGCCAATGCACTGCATGCTGGCAGCAGTGGCCACAGCCCAGCCCCAAGGTTGACCTTTTCAACCAGGGTGTCGATCCACATTATCACTTGTATACGCAAAAATTCAACACAAATCACATAGTCTGGCCACTCTGAGCACCCACCACTTCCCAGGGAGAGGCTCACCCTGTCCGCCTTGGCTCCAGCAGGGCCAGCAGCACCTGCGTCCCGCTGACCAAGCAGCTCTCCGTCTGCTCTCCATCAAACATGTTCTTCAGAAGCTGCTCCACGCAGTCCTGCCTGTCGGGCACATGCGAAGGTCACCCACCGCCTGTCAGAGCAGATGTACAGACACGACGCAAGGATGCTATCCTCCATGGAGGTCCCTGCAACACCCTGAGCCAGGAGGGGCCTCACTCTGACCTTGCTCAGAGGAGACAAAGACGAAAACAGTGTGTTCCCTGCCCTGGCATGAGATACAAACATACAAACAAGTATCCATGTGTCAGAATGGCCCAGGGCTTGCACAATGCTCCTGGCCCACTGGCCCCAGCTCTCCCCTGGACACCCCTCCCTGGGCTCTGAACTTGGGTGCTCATCAGACTGAATCAGAGGTGGCAGCGACATCTCCTGGTGCTTAGAGGAGCTCCAAAACATCCCACCACCCAGAGCAAGGCCCGTCACACCGCGGCCCCCCAGCACTCACGACTCCAAGGCTGTGAGGAGGGGATCTGGCTCCAGAGCCTCTTGAAGCTGACTGCCCTGGTCTCTGCCCAGCCTGACGATGTCACAGAGTGCCTGGGAAGCATTCGACTGCCTCTGAAAGGACAGGGGAACAGCCCCTCAGCCAAGGAAGACTGCCAGCAGAGCCAGCCCTGGCAAGCTGTGCTCTTCCACTGGCAGATCTGGACTTTCTGTTTTCTACAAAGACTCCAGAGCACCGGGCTCACTTCAAAGTGGCCTGTGTCTGCTTGCTGTGTCCATCATCAAGATGCAGAGCTGGTTATATTTTTATTGTTGTTTTTTCTTTTAAGCTGTATTGAACCATCCCCAGGAATTTTTTTTTTTTTTTTTTTGGTACTAGGGATTGATCCCAGAAGCATTCTACCTCCAAGCTATACCCCGAGCCCGATTTTATTTCTTATATGGAAACAGGGTCTCACCAGGTTGCTGAGAGCCTTGCTAAGTTGCCAACGCTGGCTTTGAACCTATGAACCTCCTGTTCAGCCTCCCAAGTACTGGGATTACAAGCATGTGCTACTATGCCTAGTTCATCCCCAGGAATTATAAATGGGATCCCAAACAGCCAAATATGTTACACAAATGTTGCTCTATACACCCTCTTTGAACCCAGGGACATTATACCTCCAAGCTACACTCCCAGTCCTTTCTAATTCTTTGTATTGATATAGGGTCTCACTAAATTAACTAGGCTGGCCTTGACCTGGGATTTTCCTGTCTCAGCCTCCCAAATACTGGGATTATAGATGTGCACTATCATGTCCAACTACTTCTATACCTTTGATCCATGTTTTCAGGTATACTGAATATGTGACCATGTTACTGATTTTGTATTTTAAATTTAATGGTTAGTAGCTGCTATTATTCAGAATGAGTCCTGTGAGCTAAGAAAACATGGAAGTTGCTACAGAGAAAACAGAATTCAACTTTTTCTAGGGAAACATAAATACTCACCCCTCTGACTCAAATGTGTACTTGCGCCAGGTGTGGTGGCGCACACCTGTAATCCCAGTACTTGGGAGGCTGAGACAGGAGGATGGCAGTTTCAAGGACAGCCTCAGGAACTTCATGAGGCTCTTAGCAATTTAGCGAGACCTTGGCGTGGTGGCGCACGCTTGTAATCCCAGTACTTGGGAGGCTGAGACTGGAGGATCTAGGTTCGCAGCCAGCCTCAGCTACTTAGTGAAGCCCTCCACAACTTAGTGAGACCATGTTTCAAAATAAAGATTAATAAATAGGACTGAGGGTGTAGCCTGGAGGTAGAATGCCCCTGGGTTCAATCCTCGGTACTGCAAAAAAAAAAAAAAAAATTGGGCTGGAGGTATAGCCCAGAAGTAGAAGTTCCACCCCCAGTACCACACACACACAAAAAGAACAAAGGTATACTTGCTGATGATGTGGAGGGGTCCTTCGTGGGGGGGGGAGATGAGCCTGATAAAGAAACACAGCTCTGGCTCCCTGCAGCACTGACACACACACGGGGAAGACTGAGGTGAAGGAAATGCTCACAAGCCTATGTCAGAGAAACACTAAAGCAGCCAGGTTGTCTGTATTGGGATTACAGGTGCGGGCCACCACGCCTGGCTCACCTGTTTCCTTGAGTGTGGGTTGGACATGGCCACTCAAGTAGAAAGAGCAAAATACAGCCAGAGTGAGGGCTACCGTTCCTGAGATGAGTTCACAGAAGCCTTACTTAGGTCCAGTTCCATCCTAGGCATGAGCCCCCACTCTGTTGAGAGGCCCATGCAGCAGAGCTAAGGGTGCCTGAGCCAGCAGCCCCTGAGGAACTGGGGACTGAATGCTGCCAAGCTGCTTGTGACAGTGGAAGTGGACCTTCCCCAGGTTAAACCCTGAGATGACTGCAGCCTTACAGGAGACACTGAGCAGAAAAGCCACTTGGCCACGGCCAGATCCCTAACCACAGAAACTGACAGTGCTAGAGATGAAAAGTACTTTTATTTGTGGCACCGGGGATGGAACCCAGGGGCATTCTACCTCTGAGCTACACCCCCAGACCTATTTTATTTTTATTTTGAAACTGGATCTCACTAGGTGGATGAGAGTCTCACTACTTGTTGAGGCTGTCCTCAAACCTGCGATCCTCCTGTCTCAGCTTCCCAAGTATTAGGATTACAAGCATGTGCCACCACACCCGGCTGAAAAGTACTTTATTTATTTATTTATTTATTTTTTTTTTTGCGGTACTGGGGATTGAACGCAGGGGCGTTCTACCTCCGCGCTATGCCACCGGCCCTATTTTTTTATACTTTATTTTGAAACCGGGTCTCACGAAGTTGCGGAGGGCCTCACTAAGGAGAGAGAGAGAAAGAGAGAGAGAGAGAGAGAGAGAGAGAGAGAGAGAGAGAGAGAGAGAGAGCGCACACATGCACGTGCTGAGGCTGGCCGCAAACCCGGATCCTCCAGTCTCCGCCTCCCAAAGTACTGGGATTACAAGCGTGTGCCACCACGCCTGGCTTACTTTTTTTTAAATAGACAACTCAGCTTCATTTTGTTGTTTAACTATAGATAACTAATACAATTATGTTAGAACTGGTTTTGGTTATTGTTAGTTTTTGTTTTGTTTTTGTGGTACTCGGAATTGAACCCAGGGGCATTCTACTACTGAGCTACACCAGTGATCCTCCTGTCTCAGCCTCCCAAGTACTGGGATTACAGGCGTGCTCGCCATGCCAGGCTTCTATTAGATGCTTTATTAACTTGGGACTGGGCTGGTTAGGCCTCACTAGCCACACTGAGATTGCATGCAACTTAATTTTTTTTCAAAGGGTTAACAATCAAACCCAGGGCCTCATGCGCTCTAGGCAAAGCACTACCACTGAGCTACTGAGCTATAGTCTCAGCCCTGTTATGTATTGACTTTTTGTGTGTGTGGTATTGGGGATTGAACCCAGGGGCATTCTACCTCCAAGCTACACACCCAGCCCTTTTACTTAATTATTATTTTTTGTTTTGAAACAGGGTCTTGCTAAGTTGCTGAGGCTGTCCTTAAACCTGTGATCATCCTGTCTCAGCCTCCCAAGTATTGGGATTATAGGCATGTGCCACCATGCCAGGCCAACCCCCAGCCTTTTTTATGTTTTTGTTTTTTGCAGTACTGGGGGTTGAACCCAGGGGCATTTTACCTCCGAGCTACATCCCCAGCCCGATTTTTTATTCTTTATTTTGAAACAGGGTCTCACTAAGTTGCGGTGGGCCTAAGTAGCTGAGGCTGTCCGCGAACCCGGATCCTCCGGTCTCAGCCTCCCAAGTACTGGGATTACAAGCGTGCACCACCATGCCTGGCTTACTTCTTATTGTGAAACAGGGTCTCACTAAGTTGTGGAGAGCCTCACTAAGTTGCTAAGGCTGGCTGTGAACCTGCGATCCTCCTGTCTCAGCCTCCCAAGTACTGGGATTACAAGTGTCCACCACCATGCCCAGCTATGTTTTTGTTTTGAAACAGGGTCTCACTAGGCTGCTGAGAGTCTTGCTACATTGCTGAGGCTGTCCTTGAACCTGTGATCCTCCTATCTCAGCCTCCCAAGTACTGGGATTAGAGGTGTACACCACCATGCCCGGCTTGTATTGAGTTTCAGTAAACAAAAAGGGAGGGAGGGAGGGAGGAAGGGAGGAAAGAAGGAAGGAAGGAAGGAAGGAAGGAAGGAAGGAAGGAAGGAAGGAAGGAAGGGAAGGACTGCCTAGAGATTAGTCCTTGATTAAAGGAAGAGAAGTAACTAACTGGTCCTCATCAGAGGAAAGGAGTGACTTGCCCTCCAGACAGCAGCAGCAAGTACCCCAAGAGCCCAGGTGCAGGAGCATTTACGAGGGAAGGTGGGCTTTTGGGGCATCACACTCACATCTTCATCCTGATGTGGATGGATCAGTTCCACAAGTCTCTGGATGATTTTCTCTTCATTAAGCCACTGAAAGGGAAAACAAAAAGGCCCATCAATATCTCTGCTCACATCTAACTAAAGGGAAGGAAGGTCCTTTGGTGCAGGAGAAACCCATGCTTCCTGGGACAGAGATGCTACCAGACATACCTGTGCACCCGGACCCAGAAAGAATCTGAAGAACACAGGGACTGAACTCTGGGAGTAGCCCAAAGAGTTTAAAGAGCTGGACCACTGCCCACCTGTCTTTTTTTTTTTTTTTTGCGGTACTGGAGATTGAACCCAGGGGCATTCTACCTCCGAGCTACACCTTCAGCCCTATATTTTATTATTTTGAAACAGGGTCTCACTAAGTTGCGGAGGCCTCACTAAGTAGCTGAGGCTGGCCGCAAACCCAGATCCTCCAGTCTCAACCTCCCAAGTACTGGGATTACAAGCATGCGCCACCACGCCCGGCTCCCACCTGTCTTAATAGTACACACACTCTGTCTCCAGGACACATCTCTGAAGACCTGGGTGCAGATGTGTCAGAATGACCCAGAGCCCTGGAGTCCAACTGGATGTGGAAGCCAGACAAACCTCAGTCCCCTGCAGTATTGGGCCTTCTCAGGACCAGGAGAAGCAAAAGGACCCTGGTGTGGATGCAGGAGTGTGGTAAAGGCTGAAGTTGACACTCCTCAAGGCCAAGGGCAACAGGGGCCCAAATGTGACAGTGTCAGGGCACAGGAGAACTGGCACACCCAGCTCCTCCAGTGTACTTGGTGCCCTGGGCCTCAGACTCCTCATCCAAAGATGGGATGCTGCCCCGCAGGGCTGCTCTGCAAACTGAATGACGCAATGCAGGTAAAAAGCTGCATGCCATATGGCTACACAGGCTTCCCACTAGCAGCTAATAACAATGGCTAATGTGCATGCTGTGCTCACTGGGTAAATGTTAGCTCCATAAGGAAATGAGTTATCAACCTAAGAGAGAGAAGAACCGCCTTGACGACACCTGACTCCCGGAGGAAGAAAAAGGGCGAAGGAGCCAGGCGTGGTGCCACACGCTTGTAATCCCAGTACTTGGGAGGTGAGAAAGCCCGCTCTGTTTTGCACGGAGCAGGGCTGGGGAGTTGGGGAGAAGGGACCTGTGTGCTCTTTGCTTCTGAGTAGGTGGAGGCAGGCAGGGGAGGGGGTGCCGGGTTAGCTGGGGGTGGGCGGGCTGGCACTCACGTGCAGGACGTCCTGCCGGAGCCCAGCTGGCTCCACACAGCTGACCAGGCGCAACAGCAGGTCCATGAGGGCCGAGGTGCCCATGTGCTTCAGCACCAGGCTGATGAACTTGTCCTTCTTCTTCAAGAACATAATCACCTGAAACCAAGCACACTAGTGAGCAAGCAAGCCGACCCCTGACAAGGGGACACTTCTGCCAAGAACTTTCATGAGAAGGATTAGCTTTTGCCAGGCGCTGTGGTGCACACCTGTAGTCCCAGTATTTGGGAGGCTGAGAAAGGAGGATTGCAGGTTTGCAGCCAGCCTTAGCTACTTAGTGAGGCCCTCTGCAACTTAGTAAGACCCTATTTCAAAATAAAGAATAAAAAATAGGGCTGGGGGTGTAGCTCAGAGGTAGAATGCCCCTGGGTTCAATCCCCAGTACCTAAAAAAAGATTAATTTTCAATTATATTGAACAAAAATGATGGAAAGACCTAGAAAAAACGATAAAGAAATCCCTCTCAGGACAGGCAGAGAGCCTTAAAGGGCAGCTGTGAATGTGAGGAGTGTGCCGTACAAAGAGGAGAGGCATTGTGCAAAGAGGACATGTCCAAGCAGGAAGTACAGGCTGCTGTGCTCAGCCACTGGTCCACACAGTCTGGCTCAAGCATTTCTTTAGACTGAACTCCCTCCAAGCTACACTCTCAGCCCTTCTTATCTTTGCTTTGAAACAAGGTCTCACTAAGTAGCTGAGGGCTTTGCTAAATTGCTGAGGCTGGCCTTGAACCCGCAATTGTCCTGTCTCAATCTCCCAAGTATTGGGGGTCTCATAGCCGGGCATGGTGGCACAGGCCTGTAATCCTAGTACTTGGGAGTCTGAGACAGGAGGATCACAGGTTCAAGGACAGCCTCAGTTACTTAGCAAGGCCCTCAGCAACTTAGTAAGACCATGTGTTAAAATAAAACATAAGGGCCGGGCGTGGTTGTGAATGCTTGTAATCCCAGTACTTTGGGAGGCGGAGACCAGAGGATCCGGGTTCGTGGCCAGCCTCCTCTCTCTCTCTCTCTCTCTCTCTCTCCCTGTCTCTCTCTTTCTCTCTCTACCTAATGAGGCCCTCCGCAACTTCGTGAGACCCGGTTTCAAAATAAAGTATAAAAAAAAAAATAGGGCCGGGGGTGTGGCGCGGAGGTAGAATGCCCCTGGGTTCAATCCCCGGTACCGCAAAAAAACAAAAACAAAAACAAAAAAAAAAACATAAAATAGGGCTGAGGGTGTAGCTCAGAGGTAGATGCCCCTGGGTTCAATCCCCAGTACCACAAAAACAAACGAAAAAACAGGGTCTCACTAGGTTGTGATAGTCTTGCTATGTTGCTGAGGCGGTCCTCGAACCTGCGATCCTCATTTTGTGTGTGGTGTGTGTGTGTGTGTGTGTGTGTGTGTGTGTGTGTTACTGGGGGTGGAACTCAGTGGCCTTCTACCTCTGGGATATATCTTCAGCCCTATTTAGTTTTTATTTGGAAACAGGGTCTCACTAAATTGCTGAGGCTGACTTCAAACCTGTGATCCTCCTGTCTCAGCTTTCAAGTACTGGGACTATAGGCGCATGCCACCATGCCTGGCTTTTTCTTTTTTTCTTTTTTTTTTTTTTTTGCGGTACCGGGGATTGAACCCAGGGGCATTCTACCTCCGAGCTACACCCCCGGCCCTATTTTTTATCCTTTATTTTGAAACCAGGTCTCATGAAGTTGCAGAGGGCCTCACTAAGTAGCTGAGGCTGGCTGCGAACCTGGATCCTCTGGTCTCAGCCTCCCAAGTACCAGGATTACAAGTGTGCGCCACCACGCCCGGCTTGGCTTCAAGTTTTTCTAACAAATGAATGCTGTAGACTAGACAGAGCTGAGCTGGGAGATGAAACTCATCGCTGGCACCCGCAGGCCTGGAATACAAACCCTGGGAAGCACAGAGCACACAAGATGGACACTGACAGTGGTGGACAAAAGGAAAAGAAGACTGAAGCTTTAAAAAAGAAAAGGTGGAGCCAGGCATGGGGGCACACACCTGTAATCCCAGTACTTGCGAGGCTGACACAGGAGGATCACAAGTTCAAAGCCAGCCTCAGAAATTTAATGAGACCCTGTTTCAACATAAAAAATAAAAAGGGCTGGAGGTGTAGCTCAGAGGTAGAACACCCCTGGATTGAAGGCCCAGCTACAGCCAGCCCTGCAGTTTAAAGGAAAGGCCACTTTCTTACTCAAACTCTAACCCAGTAGCAGCCACCCACACAGCTCCACCTATGTCCCAGTGAGCAATCAAATGCTGAGTCCAAAACATGTGTTCATACATCATTACCTGTTCAGTTTTCCTTGCAATGAGATTGCCAATGGTCTTGCTGAAAAAACTGGCGAGCAGAGGGTTGAGCGGAGGCTCCCGGTCCAGAAAGTCATATAGAAGGCTCAGCAGACTCTCGTCCCCACCTAATCTGTCGCTGATCTGTGGCACATCACAAGTCAGAAGCTCACAGGCTGTGTTTGGGTATCTAAAAGGGCACAGTTCAAGCACTGGAGGTGAGTGAGACATCTCCAACACTCAGGAAGCTGCGTAATTCATAGGCTGCTGCTTCCTTTTTTTTTTTGTGGTGCTGGGGATTGAACTCAGGGGTATTCTACCTCTGAGCTACACCCCCAGCCCTTATTATTTATTTATTTATTTATTTATTTATTTATTTATTTATTTATTTATTTTTAAGGTACTGGGGAAGGAGCCCAGGGGCATTCTACCTCCGAGCTACACCCAGCCTTATTTTTTGTTCTTTATTTTGAAACAGGGTCTCACTCAGTTGTGGAGGGCCTAAGTAGCTGAGGCTGGCTGCAAACCTGGATCCTCCAGTCTCAGCCTCCCAAGTACTGGGATTACAAGGGTGCACCACCACGCCCAGCTTATTTATTTTATTTATTTATTTATTTATTTATTTATTTATTTATTTATTTATTTGATATTGGGGATTGAACCCAGGGGTATTCTACCTCTGAGCTACACCCCAGCCCTTTTCATTTATTTATTTATTTACTTGATATTGGGGAATGAACCTAGGGATATTCTACCTCTGAGCTACACCTCCAGCCCTTTTAATTTTTATTTTGAAGCAGGGTCTAAAAAAAGTTGCTGAGGGTTTTGCTAAGTTGTTGAGGCTGGCCTCAAACCTATGATCCTCCTTTCTCAGCCTCCCAAGTATTGGGATTATAGGTGTGGCCTCGGTGCCCACCTTGAGTAGCCTGCTTTGTAGGAAGCAGAGCCATGTGATAAGGACAAGGCACTGACCAGACTTCAGAACACAATAAATACTATTCTGTGACCAGCTGGTACTTTTGATCACCAGAAGCTGAAAGTCTTTAACAGATTTTTTACAGGCTCCTCATACCCTATACTCTGATCTCCGACATTGTCTGACTCTACTTCCATTCTCTAAATACCTCTCCAGGCCTCCATGCTCACCTGCCAGGCCTCTCACCTCCTGTCTAACCACACCCTTCACATCTGTCCTCCCCTCTACATCGGAAGTCTTCCTTTCCTCTCCTCCCCATGTCCTTGTCCCTTCGTATCAACAAGTGCAGGCCCAAACTGTACTAGACTGGAGAAATATCACATCTGCAGTTCATGATGCAGGATCAGTTATGAGGAACCTTGAAAGTAATTTGGTTTTGGTTTTTTTTCTTTTTTTTTTTGGTACTGGGGATCAAACCCAGGGGCATTCTACTTCTGAGCTACAGCCCCAGCCCCACTTTTTTTTTATTCTTTATTTTGAAACACGGTCTCACTAAGTTGCAGAGGGCCTCATTAAGCAGCTGAGGCTGGCCAGAACCTGTGATCCTTCTGTCTCAGCCTCCCAAGTAATGGGATTATAAGTGTGAGCCACCACGCCCAACTGTAATTTGTTATTAAGAAATACCAATGTTTGTGAATAATGTATTTCTTTTTTTTTGCGGTACCAGGGATTGAACGCAGGGGCGTTCTACCTCCGCGCTATGCCCCCCGCCCTATTTTTATACTTTATTTTGAAACCGGGTCTCACGAAGTTGCGGAGGGCCTCACTAGGTAGAGAGAGACAGAGAGAGACAAGGAGAGAGAGAGAGAGAGAGAGAGAGCTGAGGCTGGCCGCGAACCCGGATCCTCCGGTCTCCGCCTCCCAAAGTACTGGGATTACAAGCGTGCGCCACCATGCCCGGCAATAATGTATTTTTCATTTGATAAAAATGACCACATATGCCAGGCATGGTGGTACATGCCTGTAATCCCAGTACTTGGGAGGCTAATACAGGAGGATAACAGGTTTGAGGCCAGCCTCAGTAACTTAGTGAGACCCTGTTTCAAAATAAAATAAAATATGTTTGGGGGGTAGCTCAGAGGTAGAATGCCCCTGAGTTCAATCCCCAGCATCGACCAAACAAACATAAAAATGACCACATATGAAATAACCCTTAGCCCATTCTGTGTGATCCTATAATGACATCACTGTGCTCCCTCATTAGCATCTGGAAGGCACAGGGTGGAGAACAGCCATCACCTCAGCATGGCATACTGACCAATGGCCCAGTGTGGGCTCACCTGACCAATGGCCCAGGATGGATGCACCTGACCAATGGCCCAGGATGGACATACCTGACCAACGGCCCAGGGTGGGCACACCTGACCAATGACCCAGGGCGGGTGTACCTGACCATTGGTCCAGTGTGGGTGCACCTGACCAACAGCCCAGGATGGACGCACCAACCAATGTCCCAGAATGGACATACCTGACCAACGGCCCAGGGCAGACACACCTGACCAACAGCCCAGGACAGACATATCCAACCAACGGCCCAGGACAGACACACCCGACCAACGGCCCAGGAGAGACACCCGACCAACGGCCCAGGGCGGGAACACCCAACCAAAGGCCCAGTGTGGACACACACAGGTCAGGGTGGGCACACCTGTCCAATGCCCAGACCAGAGCCCTCACTAGCAGGCCTGGTGACAAGGCCTGGTGGTCCGTGCCTCATCTGAGTGCATCTGGGAACACTGGGGAGTGTGCACAGGGCGCAGCACACCAGAAACCAGTGGAAGCTTCCAGAAGGACAGACTGCCTTGGGACAGGACTGTCCCTACACAGGGTCAATTCCCTAACTCTCTGGGTTTTCTCATCTGAATGTGGAGGTGAGGGTACCTGTCCCCACCAAGGCTTCTGTGAGGACAACAGGAAGCTCTTGGTCAAGGTTGGCTGCTTTGATCTTCTCTTGCCAAGGCCAGGGCCTAAGTTCAGGGGGTCACATGGGTGGACTAGAGGGGGGCGTGGTCTGAGAGTCTCTAGAGGAAATAGCTGACAAGTGTGGGAAGGGAAGAAGTGGAGGGATCTCAGCTGGCCCTGGGGTGGGTGCTCCTTCTCAGCCCCAAGACCAAGCATCCTTTGGAGTGGCAAGGGTCCTGCGGGTCACAGAGCGGCCCAGCAGCAGGGAGCTAAACAAACAGGCCTGGGGACCAGATAGAAGTGTGGTGAGTGCCCAGGGCACCACAGGCTGGGTGTGTGGGGAAAGGGACCCTGAACTGGGTCAGCTACAGGCTCACTGACCTCTCTGGCCTACAGTGTCCTTGTCTATGTAATGGAGTAGCCAATTCCCATCTCATGGGATCATTCAAGACCAGACAACAAGTGTTCAGCACAGGGGACAAAACATGGCCGCCGAGGGCAGGGAGGCCAGAGAGAGTTGGGGAGGAGGGCTAAGTTGGCAGCACTGAAGGCCACAAGGTCCCATGTCTGCCAGATTGCTAAATGACAAAATATGACATGCTGGGGCAGCGGGGAGAAGTCAAATCCCATGAGATGAGGAAGCAGAGAAAAGTACAGACTGCTCCTTGAAGCGCTTCCAGAGCCCAGAGGATGACCTGATCCTGTCCACACACAGAGCAGGTGGAACTAGAAGAAGCTGACTCTCTAACTCTATATCTGAGTGGAGAGAAGATTTTTTCCTTTTCCCTTTCGTGTGTGTGTGTGTGTGTGTGTGTGTGTGTGTGTGTCACTGGGGATTGAACCCAGGGGCATTCGACCTCCAAGATATACTCCCGGCCCTATTTTATTTTTATTTTGAAACAGGGTCTTACTAGGTTAATGAGAGTCTTACTACTTACTGAGGCTGTCCTCAAACCTGCGATCCTCCTGTCTCAGCCTCCCAAGTACTAGGATTACACAAGTGCACCACTGCTCCCGGCTCATCTGTGTTTTGTTTTGTTTTGTTTGCGGCACCGGGGATTGAACCCAGGGGCGTTCTACCTCCGAGCTACACCCCC
>PVJS01048710.1:0-14958 GCA_004027185.1 Glis glis
CACACACACACACACACACACACACACACCCCGCAGTGTAGTGTCTGAGGATTTAATTATTGGAGCTCAAAGGTCTCCAGTTTTCACAATTTCAACGGCATTCATCAGTATAAGGGTAATACATCTTATTAATATATAGAAAACAGTGATTCTCTTAGAGTACATCATCTTGTTATTGTAGGAACAATGGAATTAAATTATGTGGATTAACAAATAATTTGAGACGTATACATGCTGTCAGAACAGAAGAACTGGAACAATGTAAGTGATGGAAGTAATGGAAGATGTGTTGAGGAGAGAGAGAAATTCCTTAGCAAAAAGTGGAGATTCTAGCCGGGCGTGGTGGCGCACGCTTGTAATCCCAGTTCTTGGGAGGCTGAAATAGGAGGATCGCAGGTTCGTGGCCAACCTAAGCTACTCAGTGAGGCTCTCTGCAACTTAGCGAGACCCTGTTTCAAAATAAAGAATAAAAATGGGCTGGGGGTGTAGTTTGGAGGTAGAATGCCTCTGGGTTCAATCCCCAGTACCGCAAATAAAAAAAAAAAAGAGAGAAAAAAAAGCAATGTGACATTGCAGGACAGAGGAGATCGTGCAGATGCAGGAAAGAGAAACCCCTATAATTTTATTACTTAAATAAAAGATGCATTTTATTTCTTAGAGGGCAGAAACCTTATCTACCTTATTTATGATGCGAAGAAACTTAACATCATTCACAGTAAACAAATGGGAGTAATTTCCCCAAAGAAATCACAAGTCTGTACATCCTTATAAAATGGGGGACATTCTAAAGAGTGGAGGACTACTCTTTAAAGATGTAATAGTTTAGCCAAGCATTTACCAAAAAATTATCTGTGTAGCTTTAAGAAGGAAATTCAGAAATCTCAGTGAAAAAAGAGCCAAGGTCTTATTAGGTAACTTCAAGGAGGTGTAGAGATGAAAGCAGGACATACGGTCTTTCCCTCAACGAGCTGGCCAATACACTTATAGAACTTATACACAGACACACACGCATGTGCGCGCGCGCGCACACACACACACACACACACACACACACTCCACAGTGTGTAAACTGCATACTAGTTGAGACATCTTTATGAAAGGGAAGGAGGGACACGATGGTGAAATGTGTCCAGGCTGAGATGTGTCACGACGTGAAGGGATTACCTAACTCAGAGAAAAGAAGGAAGACAAGGTTTGTTTGAGCAAGGGACCACCCACACCTGTTTGGAAGATCTAGAAACACTTTACTGTGCAAATAAATTACAAGGAATATCAGGAGAAAAGAAATGTAAGGGGTATAAAAAGTTAAAAAAATATAAGTGCTCCGATTCAATTAAAACTAACACTTCTATTATGTATGCATATGTCAAAATATCACATTGTATGCAGCAAATACATGCAATTGTTATTCTTTAATTAAAAATATCTTTTAAACATGGCAGTTGGCACATGCCTCTAATCTCAGTACTTGGGAGGCTGAGATAGGAGATTGCAGGTTCCAGGCCAGCCTAGGCAACTTAGTGAGACCCTGTTTCAATAAAAAAAAAAATAAATAAAATAGGGTTGGGGGTATAGCTCAGAGGTAGAACACCCCTGGGTTTAATCTTCAGTACCAAAAAATGAAGAAAAGTAAAACTTAAAATATACATGTACTAGAGAAGGAATGAAACTTAGTTAAAAATACGGATTCTTGGGAATCCAAGAATCCTCCCAAAAGGAGTAACACAAAGGCAAAGGCATCAAGATTTCATGAGAGGCACATTCATCACCATTGTGGAAAAAAAGCAACATAGAGTAATGTTCTGAATTCAATGAACTCAATGCTTAGAACATTCAGAAAGCGAATAAAAACACGTCTTAGAACATGCAAAGAGTCAGTTCTTATTAAGTCCCTTTGGGCACAAGTTTCAGAAGCATCCAATAGCAGCTCCTGATCCCAAATCTCAAAGTGATTTTTCCAAGTGGAACAAATAAAGGGATGAAGAGGAACCAATTACCAGGAGGTAGGTTGCATCAATGTGAAATTTTACCGTAATAAATAGTAGTGGAATGAGACATTGTGGCCCAGGAATGAGGAAGGCTTCTTGGAAAACTAATAGATACTATCTCAGATAGGTGCTGACTGCAGTGTAATCTTAGGTCAGGAAAATTGATGCCAGGGATACACAGCCATGACTACTTCTGATTATAAAAGAAACACTCCTAGAAATACTGTCCGTTGACTGGTGCCCTATTCATTGGAATTGTCTAGTCTTTCAAAAACTAGCAGCATTTCAATGCCAGAGTATAAGGTAGGATATAGGTGCATAAAAAAAGATTCACACAGATGTAACAATTGCATAGAACAAAAAAAAAAAAACCCACAGTATTTAACAGTAATTGATTCTAAACAAAGGCAAGGTCTATAGAGCAAGCGTCTGAAAACAGGGATGGACTGACAGTGGCTCTGGCCAGAGTAACTCCATGAAGATTATCTTTGCACACTCTCCCTCCATTTGGTTTGTGCTATGGATTTAGGCAAAAGTAAGTACTGGGTTCTGGGAGTGTAAATCTATCTGGGATAAGTGTTATAGGGCTAATCATTATTTTGTGAAGGTTTGCAAAGGCCACAACTCCAGGAGGACAAGAAGGAAGAACATCTCTGAGTGAAGTGAAAGGAAGAAAGAAGTTTAGGAGGTTTTTTTTTTTTTAATTAAATGTAACTACTTGAACCAGGTGTGGTGGTACACACCTGTAATCCCAATACTTGGGAGGCAGAGACAGGAGGATCATGGTTTCAAGATCAGCCTCAGCAATTTAGTGAGGACCTCAGCAACTTAGTGAGACCATGATTCAAAATAAAATAGGTCTGGGGTTTAGTTCAGAGAAAGAATGCCCCTGGGTTAAATCCCCAGTACCACACACACACACACACACACACACACACACACACACACACACACACACATAGGTACTTGGAAGATTGAGATAGGAGGATCACAGGTTCGAGGCCAGTTTTAGCAACTTAGAAGACCCTCACTAACTTAGGGAAACCCTGTTTCAAAATAAAAAAGTGCAGAGTTATAGCTGAGAGGTAGAATGGCCCTTGAGTTCAATCCCTAGCAAAATAAAATAAAATAAAATTTTTGTATTTTATTGTTTTAACTTCTAAGAACAAGGTAATGGGTTTTAATTTATTTGGACTCCTTATGTTTGTATTTTAACTTGAAAAGGTTTTAAATACTTTACCTTTAATTTCTTCCTGGGAATTTTATAATTGTATGGAATTAAAACTGGGGCACAGCTCAGTTGAAAATTTTAATTGGAATTTATGCATTGTGCTGATGCATTTTAGTGCTGGTTTCTGAGTTCACTTTACTTTGTTGCTGGTCAAAATTTTGGATGGGAAAAGTAGATTGTCAATGGGATGCCTGTGGAGTTGATCTAAGTAATGATCCGGAAGGCTTGGATCTCACCTGTTCAGCAAGAGTCCAGGAAGGTGACCAAAAGTTTTGCACAGTACGTGAAAGGATCAGCCTCCGGATGGTGGAATCTGTTCACCTCCAACCTCAGGGAGAGACCCCTCCCTTTTTACAACAGGAATAAGAATAGCTATTATTATTTTCTGGTACCGGGGACTGATCTCAGGGGCATTCTACCTCTGAGCCACACCCCCAGGCCTACTTTATTTTTATTTCAAAACAGGGTCTCACTAAGTTGCTGAGGGTCTCACTAAGTTGCTGAGACCAGCCTCAAAGTCAACTGGTAAATTTGGGAAAATTCACTATGTGTGCACAGCTCGACTCTACCTTCATTTTTCCTTTGGGCATTGTTCAGATTGAGGAAATATTTTGTTTTGCTGGCAAATGTGCATAATTCTGAGATGTAGTTGACATCTCTCTTTTACTAAGCTACGCATTTAAATTTGCCTTCGGTAATAAATCAATGTTTTTACATACATAATTGTAAATTTAGAATCTGGTGAAAATATATGATTTTTATTGCATGGTCTTCCCTTGGAGACTATGAGCAATAAGTACTATGATCTGCATCTTCACGAAGAAACAGAAGTGCAGGGTTTAAATTATGATGTTTAAATCGCACAAATGAAGGTAGATGAACTTGGAATTGAATTCATCTAACCCTTTTTTAGAGACTGAATTCCTTTTTTTTTTTTTTTGGTACTGGGTATTGAACCCAGCTCTCCCGAGCTACACCCCCAGTTCTTTGTATTTATTTATTTATTTGTTTATTTTAGTTTGAAACAAGGTTTCACTAAGTTTCTTAGGCTGGCCTTGACTTAGTCTCCCACGTACTGGGATTACAGGTGTACAGCCCCACTCCCTGCTGAGACTGAGTTCTTACAACTATACTATCCTGCCCTGGTGAAAAGTTCACCTTGTGATAATGTAGCAAAATCATAATAAGGATAATCGTGAGGATGATGATGGAATAAGAGCTCAGGGGGCTCGTGAAGAGCATTATGGGTCTGTGTTGGAACGAACAAGACATCCTTCCCTTTTGCTCTCAAATCCAAATTCTCTCATTTTCTGGGCTAAAGTTTGGCTGAAGCTTAGGGTTTTCTGGAAATAAGTGAGGGTTTGAGCTCCACTTTGCAGGTTATGTGGAAGAAGCTGGTTTTGGGCTTTGTTTTAACTTCTGCAGGATGGACCAGTACCTGGAGACTAGAGACTAGTATTGGGAAATACTGGAGAGGGGATAGAAAGTTTTAGGTCTTGAGAAGACTTTGACCCACAAAGATCTTCAAAAAAGGAAGGTCAAAATCGACCCTCTCTGCGCATATCTGGTCTTGCTTATTCCCAAGACACTGAGAAGGAGCTGATGGGAGCTGAGACTAAGAAAAATATAGAGTCCAGAAACAGGGAGGTACATCAAAAATAGAATAGGGCTGGGCATGGTGGCTCACACCTGTAATCCCAGTGCTTGGGAAGCTGAGACAGTAGGATCGCAGGTTCGAGACCAGCCTCAGCAATTTAATGAGATCCTGTTTCAAATAATAGTAGTAGTAGTAGTAGTAGTAGTAGTAGTCCGGGAGTATAGCTTGAAGGTAGAACGATTCTGGATTCAATCCCCAGTACAAAAAAACAAAAACAGGATGGGTAGTCTAATAGCCCCTAGCCTATGGACCTTGCCCCAAAATGTATGTGGATTCTACCACTGAGAGCAATTGTCACTTGAGGTATTCTCAAGATTCAGCATGAATGAATTCATACAGAAATATAAATTCTCTGAGATAGCCTGAGTGTGGAACATAAGAAAACCATAAATGACAAAGTAAATTGGTTGGAAGAAATATGCAACTTGAGAAAAATAATAACATGTAAGGGGTTTAAATGGATCCCATATGCCCACAACAACTCACACAAATAATTTCTAGGGGTAAAAAATAATTCCAAACAAAATAAAATTTGAGTGATGAATTCAGGTATGGTCACTGTTTTCTCCTATCATAAATGCTTGATAGATTAAATGCAAATGTTATTCACAGCACAGAACAGAAATATTAAAGAGATTGATATACACACAAACATATATGTAGACATGTTCCAGTACCTCTACTGGGTGTGTAACAGCAGATTAAACAGAAAGCCTGCCCTGAATGTAGGCAGCAGGGTTCTGATAGGTGCAGGACTTAGATAAAAGAGGGAGAAGACGCGACTCTTTCCGAAGAAAACGCATCTGCTCTCGCCTGAGATTGTCAGCCTCTAGCTCATAGAACTGGAACTTCGCTGTTTCTCTGAAGAGCTTCTTGATCTTCTGCTCTCATCTGAGATCATCGGCCTCCAGCCCTTCGAACTGAAACTTCACCATCATTTCTCCGAAGAGCTTCCTGATCTTCACATCTTGGACTGGGACTGAATTAGTGGTTGCTCCGATCCTAAGACTCCAGCTCTTAGACCACTCGACCAGCTACTGGTTCCTCTGACTCTCCATGTGCAGTCAGAACCTGGGACTACATTGCTTCAAACTGTAAGCCCATCTGATAAATCCCTTTTTCAAATATACTCATTCTGTGAATTCTGTTAATCTAGTGAACCCTGTCCAACACACACACACACACACACACACACACACACACACACACACACACACATATATATACACATATACATACATAAATATGTGAAGAAATATATACAACTATACATAAATACCCACATATATAAACCAGAAGAACAAAGGAACACAGAGAAATGTGATGTAACCTAGAATCTACACTCTGGAAAATAATAAAAAGTTTTAATTCCACACAATTTTTCAAACCTTTTGTTTTTCTTACTTTAGGTACCCCAAAAGCTGACATGAGCCAGGACTTGGGGGCAGGAAGTCAACTCAGGAGGTGATTTCATAGAGAAAGGTGTGGGAGGACGAGTGTGAGTCCAGGGCGCAGGAGCTGGGGAACAATGAAGGACCTCACTTGCTTAGACAGATCATCTCAGTTTACCTTCCTCAGGAAGGCGACCTAAACACAAGCATTCAAGTAGTAACAGGTGATCTTGAGGTGTTCTGAAGGACCAGGTGTAGAAGAATAAGAAAAACAAGATGGCAGAAGGAAAGAAAAGAACAAGGCATGAAATACTAAGATTATTAGCACAGAGGCAGCTGAGGTGCTGTGGGAGGCTACAGAACACACATCGTAGTTGTCCTGATAGAAATGAAAGGCAGCTAGCTGAAATGCTCACCAACTCTAATCGGTTGTTTCTGGAGGTTCTATCTTAGGAGCATAACTTCTTAGAAGATCAAGTCTACTCTAGAAGAGGAGGCAGTAGTCAGGAAAAGTCCTCAGGCTGAGGCAGAAGTCACTGAAGTAGAGCCAGGATTCGCGGAAATGGTTAGTACTGAGAATTTAAGTTAACATCTGCTTTACCAGTGCAACCCTAGTGGAGGTTTCATAAGGCCTTGCTGGGTTAACCATCAGCGGATATTGCACAGTCTGTTACACTGTCCCTTTGCCCATTTAACTCTCTTTAGTCTGCTCAGGTTGCTGTGACAATATACTAGAGACTCAGTGGTTCAAATCCCCAGTACCTCAAAATGTGATCTTATTGTGAAATAGGGTGATTGTGGATTAATTAATGAGGATGAGGTTGTACTGGAGTAGGGTGGGCTCTTGATTCGGTATGACTAGCATCCTTCTAAGGAGAGGAGGGAGATGAACAGGGGGATTGTGTTGTGACAGGGAGATGGTTTGCATCTACAAACCTAGGGACACCAAGCACTGACAGTAAGCACTAGAAGTGAGAAAGAGGATTCTTCCCAACTGGTCTCACTGGATGCATGGCCCTGCTGACACTTGATTTTGGATTGGCAGCCTCCAGAACTGGGAGACCATGCATTTCTGTTGTAAGAAACCTGTTCTGGTACTTGTGTGCATGGGGGGGGGGCGCTAGGGACTGAACCCAGGGGCATTCTACCTCTGAGCTATTCTCCCAGCCCATATTATTTTTTATTTGGAAACAGGGTCTCACTAAGTTGTGGATGGCCTTGCTAAATTGCTGAGGCTGGCTGTAAACGCGTGATCCTCCTGTCTCAGCCTCCCACGTACTGCAATTATAGGTATGTGCCACCACACCCAGCTGAGACCCTGTTTCAAAATAAAAAAAATAAAATAGGGCTGGGAGTGTAACTCAAGACAAAAGAAAGAAAAAAAGAAAGAAAGAAAGAAAGAAAGAAAGAAAGAAAGAAAGAAAAGAAGAAGAAGAAGAAGAAGAAGAAGAAGAAGAAGAAGAAGAAAAGGAAGGAAGGAAGGAAGGAAGGAAGGAAGGAAGGAAGGAAGGAAGAAAGAAAGAAAGAAAGAAAGAAAGAAAGAAAGAAAGAAAGAAAGAGGGTCTTCCTAAGTGACTGTGCTGCTGGCCTTAACCTGCAATCCTCCTGACTCAGCCTCCCAAGTACTGGGATTACAGGCATATGCCACAATATTCGGCTGTGGTACATTTTAATAGCAGCTCTAGGAAATTAATTCAGAAGAGGTCTGCTCCTTCAACATGGTTTTAGTGAAGAAAAGTTGGAGAATGTTCCTCAAATGACTGGTAAAGACAGTAAAATGAGTATGAAATAAACCATTATTGTTTTTAGCCACTAAGATGTTAGGATTAATTTTTTTTACTACACATAACAACCTGCCTTGACTGATAGAACCTGGTAACTTGAAGGAGTGTGCCAATACTTAAAAATGTACATAAAACATACAGCCTTAACTGCAGCCTTTACTGGGGACAGCAGATAATGACTAAACTGGTGCCTATCAGCGCCAAGGACAATAACAGAATGACCAAATCTAAAGCACCATTCGTATTGGTGAATGCAGTAGGTTTCCGTAAATTCTATTGCCAACTACTCCCCCCTAGGGTGAGAAGTCTTTCAAAACATTTAGCTAATCATATCACCATATCACCTTTAAGTCTTTCAGTGAGAGTCTTGTTAACATTCATTATGCTAATCAAGTTAGTAATTTGCCCAAGGAAAATACATTTATTTATTTATCTCTTTTGGTACTGGGGATTGAACCCAGAGACATTCAACCTCCAAGCTATACCCCCAGCCAGATTTTTTTATACCTTATTTGGAAACAGGGTCACACTAGATTGCTGAGAGCCTTGCTAAGTTGCCGAGACTGGCTTTGAACCTGCAATCATCCTGTGTCAGCCTCCCAAGTACTGGGATTACAGGTGTGCGCCATCATGCCCGGCTGGGAAAACACATTTCTAACTGTTGTGTCCAGCCGTAGGCTGAGACTGGTTGTTTTTGCCTAATGCAGAGAGGGAATCCTGCTTCTTGAATTCCAATATCCAGCCTCTATGTTCTAAGGACACAACACAAAATAATGAGTAGTGATAATTGGAATCACTGTCTTGTGAAGTCCAAGAAGCGGTGAGGGGACACTAACACTAACTTCACAAAACTATTATTTGTGCTGTTAGAAATTATGGCAAATATTACAGGAGTGTTATTTTCAAGCCACAGTAATCGGTCAATTGGACAGTCCCCCCAGGGTGGCTTTTAGATTCCCAGTGGCTTGTGCAGCATTATGTAATTTGAGGGCAAGCAGCCTTCGTTGCTGTTAGCAGCTAAGATGTACATGATATATTATCCCTGTTGGGGTTTTAGTTTTCAAAATTGATCCATGCTGGAATCCCCTAAGATATCTGTATGAAATGTGAGTTGGTAGAAATATGTATATGGACTAAGGGAAGGATAGATTGAGATAGGCTATAGCAGGGTTGCATACTAAGGCAATATCAGTAACCTTTCCTCAACATTTACTACATACATTTCCAGCCTCCAACACTTAATAAATGTATGATATTGGGCAAATTGCATAACCTGTCAGTGTCCTGTCTATAAAAACAGGATGGAAACTGCACTTATTTCCTATGGTTACTACGAGTATTCATTAGGGTATATAAGTTACTCAGCACAGTATAAAAAGTATTCAATAAATATAAGCTTTCATTAATGGCAGCCACAAAAGTAGTGGTAGTACTATCTTCATTTTTCAGAAGATGTTCTTTTATAAATTAAAGGGAATAATTTCACAATATAATTTTCAAAGGCAGAATATTTTAATAATGTCTATTTGTGAAGAGTAATTATTTCATTATATTTCTGATTAGCACTGTAAAGTATAATCTGATAAATATTTTGATCATTAACACTCTTTTGTTAGTTTGCATAGAAACTGATTTTCATAAAAAAATTATATCCACTACTATATAAAAATCTGGGTCAGTCACTAAATTATAGTAGTATATTAAGATTTTTTTTGTATGTGCTTATAATTCTTCTTTTTACTGCATACATCTCTTCCATTTTATTTTATTTTATTGTGGTACTGGGGATTGAACCCAGGGCTATTCTACCTCTGAGCTAGACCCTCAACCTTATTTTATTTTTTATTTTGAATCAGTCTTGCTAAGTTGCTGAGGGTATTGCTAAATTGCTGAGGCTGACCTTGAACTTGCAATCCTCCTGTCTCACCCCTCCAAGTACTGAGATTACAGGTGTGTGCCACCGTGCCTAGCTATTTCTTACATTGTAAATACACAAAGAAAACAAATGAAATACCTCTGCATTTGATGTTTAAAATAAAATATCTTCATATACAGAACAATAATAAAAAGCTACTTTTTGCCAAATGCTCCAATCATTTACATGAAAAAGTACAAGATGACTTATATAGTTTTCCCTGACAAGTGTCTTTTATCTCTTTGCTCTGGAAGAATAAGATAAATTGTAGGGCAACATGGTCAGTAGGCATCAAGAGGGAATATAATTTGACAGAATAAGAAAGAGATAATAACAGTGTTTAACATACACAGAAAATTCACAATTTTCCTGGAAACTTCCTAAGTGCTTTGTACTATTAAAAATGAATCACTTCTATGTTAAATTATAATGGTCATAAACATTATATGACATAGTAATTTACAAAGCCTGTCTACAGTTTACAATGTGCTGTTTCACTGTGATAAATCTACATCATGAGACAATTTATAGTAAAAACCAATACATTGATAATAGAGTTAAAAAATTTTTGAGAAATATTGCTACTAGTTTTGATAATGCAACTGGAATACTTGAAATCTTTTAACTAGAGCTTTCTCACTTCTGTTCTATGTTTAATGTATATACAGTAATGCTTTTCACTAGTAACTACATTTGCACAAGCTATGCTAGCAACTTTCAGTGTTTACTGTTTTACAAAGTTCATAAAGAAGATAATGATGAGTGCTTTAATATGGGAATGCACGCAGATAACAATAAGATAGTAAAGGTTATTATTTAGGAAATTATTTTATATTTGCCCAAGTTTTTCTTTATTTTTACATTGTATTTATCTTGTAATGCAATGCTTAAAAGACCATCTCCTTTATTACCAAGTGCTGTGTGCATGTATGTCCCTATCACTCTGAATTACATTAAGATATGAAACTACAGTGCACCAATAAAAGCATACAAAATAAAATAAAAGGTATGTGGATCCAATAAAAAAGTATATTTAAAAAAAGATTTTGAAAGATATGGGTGTCAAGCTCTACCAGAGTCCCAAAGTACTAGTAGCATCTTGTACATTATGTTTTAGAATGACCTCATGATAATCTTAAAGACTGTATTTCACATCAGTCATGTTTTAAGCTTCTTGATATTAACTATAACTTAAAAATGTCTTATTTTAGCCTTTAGTTCAACATGCCTTCCTGAACATAATTATGGATTCCCTTTTCCACAATTCCATTGAAATATAAAAAGAAACAAAAGCAGCTAAAAACAAACATGTCTGCTATGTGTACAGCAGAGTGTCAGGAGCATAAATGTGTCAGAACGATAAATGATGACATCTAGCTCCACGTGGAACTTACGGAATCAGACTGGCACTATCTAACTCGATGGGCGTTGCTCAAAGTTCCATATGCAGCTCACTTTTGGATGATATAAAAATTAGAGCCAGTGAGAGACAGAATAATCACAAAAAACCAATATAGAAATTTGTTAAAAGTGTCACTAATTATTTTGTTCATCCACAGAAAACTAATGGGTTAATACTTTGAACCTCTTTTTTATGTTTTTATTGGTGCATTGTAGTCTCACATCACAATGAGTATCAGTTTGGTGTTAACATACATGCACACAGCTCTTGGTGTCCTTCCCCCCTGCCTCCCCCCCGCCTCCCCCCCACATGTAGCACTGAGAATGATGTTGGTATAATCTCATATATACACATTGTTTATTACAGTAATTCCATAGATTCACTTCTTTCTTACCCTTCCCCTTCCCTTGTACCCCTTCCCTTGCACCACTGGGGGTTCTCTGTTGTCATTGGAGTCCCTTTTGTGTCCCCACTACTCCCTAAATTGCGCATATTAATGAAAACATATGTTCCTTCTTTTTTTGTGATTGGCTAATCTCACTTAACATAATGTTCTCCAGATCTTTCCATTTTCTTGCGAATGCTGTTATTTTGTTCTTCTTTATTGCTGAGTAGAATTCCATTGTGTGTATTTCCCATAATTTTGTAATCCATTCATCTGTTGATGGACATCTAGGTTGGTACCATAATTTGGCCACTGTGAATTGTGCTGCTATGAATATGGGTATGCATATATTACTGTTGTTTTATTTTTATTTTTTTTTGTGTGTGTGGAACTGGGGATTGAACCCAGGGGCATTCTACCTCCGAGCTACACCCCCGGCCCTATTTTTTATACTTTATTTTGAAACCAGGTCTCACGAAGTTGCGGAGGGCCTCACTAAGTAGCTGAGGCTGGCAGCAAACCCGGATCCTCCAGTCTCCGCCTCCCAAGTACTGGGATTACAAGTGTGCGCCACCACGCCCGGCTTTGAACCTCTTTTGAGAAACAATTCCTATTGGAATTGGGAGACTCAAGCCTCATTCCCCAACTCCCAGTAAAGATTGCTGTGGTCATGACAGGAAATCTTTCTAGGAAGCCCAGATATAAGTCCATGGATCCTTTCAATCATGAAACTCTGAGATCTACTATGTAAAATCTACATTTAGTATGACGGCTTGGAGATTATTTTATGGGCTGAGATATATCACTTAACATTTCATATCCATATAGACCTCATCAGTTCGAAGGAAGAGGCAAGAATTGTTAAGAACTTTGAGAAATCCAAATGTACAATGGGGAGGCATGTACCCTTAATAAAAATTAGCTCAGAAGAAATAGAGTAAACTTTTGGAAAAAGGAGAGTTTTTCGGTAAGTATAATCAATAGCTTTCAAGGTAGTTGAGAGAATATGATCTTAGAGAAAATAAAATGTTCTGTGAAAAAAAATCTACATTCTTGGAAATTAGAAGCGTGATTGATGATCACTGAAATAACTTGTTCTATAAATAGGCTGGGTAGATAATGGATGCTTCTGGAACACCGAGTGAGCTGAGGGAAGCTCTCCAGCACACAATGAAAAAAGGACACATTTTATCGTTTTTAATGAAAGACAATTTGATGAGTTTGAGATATGCAAAAACACCTGTGATACCATCATTGCAATAAAGCTGTTGAGCAAAAAAAAAAGGGGGGGGGGAGAAATACTTGCAGATACTCACTAAGAAAGAGATTTAGAGTCATGAGAGTTCCAGAGACTTGGGCATTCATCACTGATTTCAAAATGAATCAAAGGAGGAAATGAGAAAAGAAATAATAAATTCTCTGAGCAAAAGCATGACCCACAGCTGGGCATTGGTGCCACATGCCAGTATTCCCAGGATGTGGGAAGCTGAGACAGGAGAATTGCAGGTTCGAGACCAGCCTCAACAACTTAGCAAGCCTCTCAGCCACTTAGTGAGACCCTGTTTCAAAATAAAATATAAAATAGGGCTGGGGGTGTAGCTCAGAGATAGAACACTCCTGGTACCATTCCATAGTGCCACTAAATAAATAAATAAATAACAACAGTAAAGAACTTGAATAGACATTTCTCCAAAAGGAATACACAATGTTTAATATACCCATTAAAAGATGTATAACATCATTAGTCATGAGGGCAGTGCAAATAAAACCTTCAGGGAAGTACCACTTCATATACACCCAGACAACTAAAATAAAAATCATAGACAATAACAAGTGTTGTTGAAAATATGTGGAAATTGGATCCCCCATGTGTTGTTACTAGGATTGTAAAAATGCCACAGTCACTTTTGAAAACTGTTTGACAGTTTCTAAAATGTTAACCATATAATTACCCTAAGACTCAGAAATTCCTCTTCTGAGTAAATACCTAAGTTAATTTGAAATATATGCACACACACACACACATACACACATACCAACTGTACATAATGTTCACAGCAGCTTTATTTATAATAGCCAAAATATAGAATAACCCAAGTGTGCATCAATTGATGAATGAATAAATGATAAATGACCCATTCATTCAAATGAATATAGTTCTGCAATAAAGAGGAGAGAATTACTGATATATGCTGCCACACAGATGGACCTTGAGAACATTCTGCTAAATGAGACGAACTACTCATGAAGGTCACATGCTTTGTTCCACTTACAGGAAATGTTCCATGTAGTCAAGACACATAAAGTGTATTATCACTTGTCAGGGACTCAGTGGGAGGCAAAGGGAATGGTATGTGGCTCATAATCAGTACAGAATTTCTATTTGGCGGTGACCAAATATTATAAAATAAGATAGTTGTGATGGTTACATAATTCTGTGAATATAATAAACACCTCGGGATTGTAGACACCAAATGAGTGAATTTTATTTAAGTGATTTTATATTTCAATAAAGCCATTATTAAAAATATTAAACATTTCATATGGAAGAAAATTTTTTTTTTTGCGGTACTGGGGATTGAACACAGGGGCGTTCTACCTCTGCGCTACGCCCCCGACCCTATTTTTTATACTTTATTTTGAAACCGGGTCTCACAAGGTTGTGGAGGGCCTCACTAAGGAGAGAGAGAGAGAGAGAGAGAGAGAGCGCTGAGGCTGGCCACGAACCCGCATCCTCGGGTTTCCGCCTCCCAAAGTACTGGGATTACAAGCGTGCGCCACCACGCCCGGCTGAAAATGTTTGAATATTCACTTAAATATAGAGGAAAAAATATAGGAAAATAATGGTAAGAAAAGTGATATTGTAAAGGACATAAAATAAATTTTATATAAGAATGATGGTAGCAAAAGCAGTGGAGAGTAAGGAGGTAATCTGCACTGGCCAGAACTTCACAACGCTTAAAAATATGCAACAATGCAATTCAAAAGTTTTTCTAATATCCAGAAAAAATTAATGATAAGCATCAACTATTAGAAAAAGTCACATAGAAATTTTATAATTAAACACATAATATCTGTCAATTGATCATCTTGTCTGTGCATGTTTTTTTTTATTTATTTTTTGCGGTACCGGGGATTGAACCCAGGGGCATTCTACCTCCGCGCTACACCCCCGGCCCTATTTTTTATACTTTATTTTGAAACC
>PVJS01048711.1:0-14946 GCA_004027185.1 Glis glis
TATTTTGAAACCGGGTCTCACGAAGTTGCGGAGGGCCTCACTAAGTAGAGAGAGAGAGAGAGAGAGAGAGAGAGAGAGAGAGAGCGCTGAGGCTGGCCACGAACCCAGATCCTCCGGTCTCTGCCTCCCAAAGTACTGGGATTACAAGCGTACGCCACCACGCCCGGCCTAAATTTGTAGATTTAAAAATAAATGCTATGCCACAATAAAGCTGTTATAAAACATTAAGGTAAAACATAAATCCTGGACTTTGAATCATACACAATAGCAAAGAGGTGGTTGAGTTAAAATGTTCCAAGATTCTCAGGTTGTTTAGCTGAAGTGTAAATATATAATGATGTTGTACTGTGTTAAGTTAAATGTACATGTTAAACTGTCTAAGATAAATGCTTAAAAATTAGAAACAGAGTGCATAATTTCAAACATATATGGAAAAATGGATTTAGCTCTTGGGTTCTCTCTTGCCAGAGGAAACCAGAGTAGTAAGAAGAATGACCAAGGGCAATTTGAACTGGTTGTATTAAAATCTCCTGGGATTTTTGGGGTCTCTTAAAATGCTTTGTTTACCCTCTTAATCACATGTAGTGATGGGTTAATAAGAGGAAAGCAAAATAAGAAAATTGTTGCCATGCTATATTTCTATATAAATAAACAAACTTCATTCACAGGCACCTAGTCAGTGAAGATGCCTAAATTTTCTTTCTTTTAAGAAAGACAGAGAATCAGTCCCCACATCTATCAAGAAATACATCCTTTTATTTATATAAGGACATTCTTGTCTTCCCTGAAGTTCTTACATCATTTTTACTCATTTATTTACCAACATATTTTGAATCTTAAGCAAACGTTGGGTTACACCTGTGCATTTATAAAATTGTTCATGATTTCGTACTTTACAATAAATACTACATTGTATAAAATACTTACATTACTTTCATTCTGAATTTCCCAGGAACATTAATAACAATTTAGACTGCAAAAACTACAACTTTTCAGGAAAACACAAACTGAATAAAGCAAGGTACACCTAAATTACTAAGGAGTCTGGCTCATCAACTCTCCAGCTTTAAGCATCTTTATTTAGATTGTTCCCTTTATTAGAACCGGGCCGACTTGCTGTCAGATTATAGTGCCAAGTCTAGGAAGTTAAATACCATGGACAGCTGCTTTCTAGGCCAATGACAGCCTAGCACCCTAACTGATCAAGGGATCCTAGCAGCCAGGCCAGGCACTTAGCAAAGTGCATGGCATGTCCTGAAACCCAACTGCTTTGTGTCCTGCAGGCTTAAATATATTTCTAACCAGCTATAAAGTGTTTTAAGGGGAGGGCCCTAGTCGTTTATAAATAAAAAAACTCTGCAAACAAAAGTCTCTGCCTAGTATAGATATCATTAAACCATAGCCCATGGCCTTATTTAAAGCAAAGTTCTACACAATAAAATTTCAGGACATGAATGGCATTGGGAGGTTTCTGTGGAGTTTATGGTAATATCTAAACTGCATATATTCAGTGCATGTGAACTAGGCTTGTGACTACTGTCATATCCACAAATATTACTTGCCTCTAAGGGGCACCACAGTCTGTTTAACCCAGTGATTCTCTGGAGTAAATTCAGCCTTCAAGGAATGCTTCATAATTCTCAAATCTGAAATAACTGATTCAGATTCACTTTTCATTTAAGAACAGAATGTAAAAGGAAAGGAACTAACATGTACTCAACAGTCCACATTAGCCAAGGACTATGCTAAATGCTTAGCATGCATGTCTTCATTTAATAGTCTCCCCAAAGATATACAGTAGGTATTCTTATCCTCATTTTCCAAATTAGGAAACTGAGGCTCATATATAGTTTAAACAACTTCTCCAAGGCCACTGGGTTTATCCCATGGTGAGACTTACAGCCATTTCTTTCCTGGGTCAAAGCCCCACGTCTCTTTGCCATATGATGCTTCACAAATACTTGGTACAAAAAGGAAAACAACACAATGAATATATGTGGGAGGAAATCAGAAACAGGAGAAATAGTTATAAACATGGTCTCTTCTGGAATTAGGTATATCCAGAATTTCCAAATTAAAAAAACACAATATTAAGCATAGCACACAATTATGGATATGATCAGCCACTGCTAAGGAATGTCAGCCTGAATTGCTGACTTATAAATGATCAGAAAAATGACACTGAAGTCACCCACTTGTCTAGGTAAAGATCCTGCCAGGACTAGCTTAAGGAATGATTTACAATTGATTAAATACAGTCTGTAACCTGTATTTAAAAAGTGATTTCCCAAATGCACGAAAGCAGCTCCCCACCCCCACACTCCCACTCAAATCAGAATACCAAATCCTCCTGCAATCTTATATACACCATTGGATTGCTCTGCAAATTCCTTTCTCATAAATATTTCCAACGTAACCTTCAGCCAAGTGCGTGTCGAAGTTAATGAAGTCCCACTGTAGTATGGCAAAATATAAAAGTACTGAGTTCTCAGAAAGACTTTTTACTGTGGATGTGTACACGATAATTTTAAGATACCAAATCATATTTCCTTGCCTCTAACAATTATGCCTTTCCTTGACAATCATTCAGTACTCTGAATGGAATAAACACAGAGACTACTAATGCAAACCGGCCAAACAGGCTTGAGGAGAAGGTTGAGGGATCATCCTTTTGGTTACCTAGTTAGGACAAGGAGAACGGCTCTGGGGACGGCCCTGGTTTATTCCCTGAAGGACATGTACTCGGTTGTCACTTCTGAATGCACGCTTGCCAGGTATTTGACTACAATAATTTAAACTATAGTTTCTAACAAACCACCACACACTAAGAAAGGTGTAAGGAAAAAACACGTCTCCTTTGCATGGAATAAATAGAAATATTACTTCTACATTATTTCTCTCTATATATTTCTAAATATATATTGCTAGTGTTTTCTTTCCCCTGTACTTTGCTTCCATTTCATGGCTGCTACAAAAATCATTAAACTTGACTATTATATAAATGTAGCTAAATTCAAATGATTTTTTTTCTTTCTGCACAAAGTCTCTTACTCTGTACTCAAAGATCTGTTTTTTATATACATGAGAATTTTCCAACATGCTACCATGAAGGTCTGTGAGTTTCTGTTTAAAATCACATTCAGAGATGATATTTCTCTGTTAGGACACAAGTCAGAACTGTATTATGGCACCACATAAAATTTTATTGAAGCTGTTTATTCTTATTTTTAAAAATTATACATTCTTACAAATCAATTTCTTTAAGCTCTTTACCAAACTGCTTCCCAACTAAGTGGTAGGATGGTCACCATTATCAATAAAACTCCCTCAAATTCTTCTGTAAAAATACATTGGGTCATGTTTCTTAGGGTGTACAAAACAGGCCACTGTGAGCCAGATGTGGGTGGCAGGGCCGGCCAGTGACTCTCTACAGTGGATGCTGATCAGTTGCTGGTCAAGTGATCTGAAATATGATCTGTGGATGAAGGAAAACAGCCATGGGGCTGGGGATGTGGCTCAGTGGTACAGTGCTTTCCTCACATGGATGAGGCCTGGGGTTCAATCCCCAGCCACACAAACATAAACAAATAAAATACAGTAAGAAAAGAGAAACCGTTACGGCCATGCTACGGAGCATACGGAGCACACCACTGGGCCCAGGCTGCCAGCTTGAAGACACAGCTCTGATGAAGCAAGTTTTTCTTCTTTAAACATCTTTAAAGAGATGATCTTGATAACTGATCCATGCCCATTGAAAAAGAAAAACCCTGCAATGTGTTAGGCACAAACACACTTGCCTGTGAAAATTAAACTGCTCCCCAAATCATAAAGCCTAGCTTCCTGAAAATAAAAGACAAAGGGCTGAGTCAGTTCTGGGATGTTTATGTAACCTACATGCATAGATGATTTTATGCTGAAGCAAGTAGCTTGGGAACTTGACAGACGTTTACAAGAATACCCCAAGTTAGTCTGGCTAACACAAAACTGTAGAATGCAATGTGCTATGTATTCCAGCCCCAAACAGCATCACATTTAAAATGTGGCAGCTCTCAAAAACATAAGAATTCAGAACTAGGGTCAAGAAAAGCAGTAAGTGAAAACCCACCAGCACCCACCTTTGCTTGGGCCTCTGGCGCTGCCACCTTGACCACCTTGTTGCGGTTTATCATTTGCTTCACCCATCTTTCCACCTGGACGTTGAATTTCATGAAAATCACGTAGCCAAAATAAGCTGTCAAGAGAAGCAAGCTTTCCCACCACATGATCACGTTATCCAGGAAAAATATAATCAGCATGATCAAGTCAACAATGTAGAAGGACACATCGCGAAAGAGTGGCCACCACGTCAGGTTTAGGATTTCTCTAGAAAACAGAGCACACATGCCGATAACAAAGAGGATGTTGAACACAGCGGAACCTACGATCGTACCGATGCCAACGTTGCTGTGAGCAATGAAAACCCCTATGAGAGACGTAAAAAGTTCTGGGGCTGACCCCCCGGCAGCCATAAAGGTGGCTCCAGCCACATCATCAGAGATGCCCAGTTTTTCGGTGATGACGGTCAAGGAAGGAACAAAGAACTCATCACAGACGATGGCCAAGGCTATGAACATGTAGATCATTCCCAGGACGTGGAGAATGATGGCGCCTTTCCTTCGATCCTCAAGGGAAAAGATGTCTCTAGGGTAGTCCCCCTGGGCCTGGTCTGTGCTATTCTCAGAACTGCTTTCCTGAGAAGCAGGTGGCTGTGGAGTGTAATCCGGAATTTTGTCATTTAAGTCTAAGAGAGTTCTCTGATGGTAACCCTGTGCTCCCCTAGGGCCACTTACAATGCTGGCCTCTCCTGTGCCCTGTGTGTCTGTCTCAGAAAAGGCACTGATTGAAAACGGGACAGTGCTAATGGCTACCAGGCCCATGAAGAGGCCCACAATGCGAACTAGCTTCAGTTTTTTCCTGACGTTATAATGTCTCCGGTGGCCAACTGGTGATTCATGGGAACACCATTTCCCAAGGAGAGTGACACTGGTGGTCTGGGGCAGCTCCATCCTGGCTCTTGTGGCGGATGTGGTGGTCTTCAAACTTCAGATTCAACCGGTTGGCTCTGTCATACTTTCCCTTACTTTATAGTGAAGGGTGCTTGTGGGGCACTTCCACAATCGGGGGTTCTTAGGTTTCACAGGAAATTTTCATCATTTATGCTTAAATGAAAAAAGAAGCAAAAGTAAGTAAAGCATAAAAGTCTTTTTCTTAAATAAAAATAACTTTGCAGGCTGGGCATGGTGGCCACACTTGTAATCCCAGTACTTGGGAGGCTGAGACAAGAGGATCACAAGTTCGAGTCCAGTCTCAGCAACTTAGTGAAGCCCTCAACAACTTAGTGAGACCCTGTTTCAAAATAAAATATAAAATAGGACTGGGGGTGTAGCTCACAGGTAGAATGCCCCTGGGTTCAATCCCCAGCACAACACACACATACACACACACACACACACACACACACACACACACAAACTTTGCAGATATGATAAAGTCCTGTCCTGCTGTACATGATCATGGCTAAATTACTTAACTCCTCTGTATCTAAGTTTCCTCATTTTAAAAGTGGGTAAAATTATAGCCCCTACCACCCAAGATTATATGTGTGCGTGAGCCTGTATGCATGTGTGGTGCTGGGATGGAGCCCAGGGGCTCACACATGCTAGGCAAGTGCTCTGTCATTGAGCAATATCCCCTCCCCCACAGGACTGCTTTAAGATGAATTAAAACATATGTAGCATTGAGGAGAGGAAGCATCACACAGGAGGCACCTGTAATCATATATATACCAAATAAACATTTTGATGAATCTGTTAGGTGTAGACAATGGAGATGTGTGTAAGTATAAAAATTTTGAGATGAAAATCAGTTTGCCCACCTTAAATCATGTAACAAATAATGTCTTCTAATAGTAAAAGGATCCCACTTCTTTCAGAACTACCTAGGTTCTTGACAACTGACAATTATTCATTGTGTTTTCTTCTAGTCAAGTTACATAATTCCCTATTATAGGTATATTTTCCTGTTTTAATCTATCATTTGGAAAGGGTTGTGTGTGTGTGTGTGGGGGGGGGGATAGTGCTCTTTTTTTTTGCACACATGATAGTCTCCGGATCTTACTTTTCATGAAAAGTCTTTCCCATATCAGATGCATGAAAGTAGCCCTTTAAAAATTTAAGTAATGCTCTGGTAACATGAACAAGTTGTTTCCTTACAACATAGAGATAACTGTTTTCAGCTAAAGCTTAACAACAAACAACAACAACCTTTAGTCATATTTAAAATGGCTTTATCAAATCCCAACCCAGTGACAAGCAGGCTATTTCAAGAGACTAAATGCGTATTTCATAAACAACATGCAAGTTGCAGCAACACCTCTGTGGCAACATCTGCCCCGAATAGTTCCCACTGACCCTGTAATAGGTTAGACATTCAAAGCAGTTTCCATCCTCTATTCCACAGAAGGAATGGGGAAACTATTTGGATACACAACTGACATGGTGAAGCTTCCTCTATTCATAAAACAGTTTTCCCCCACCTCAATTATTTCATTTTATAGAAATTCCCTGAGATCATCTCAGGTGTAAAATAAGCTAATTAAACACACGCCAGTTAAGCACTGAGATTAGTTGGAGCTCAGGCTTTTCAAGCAGAGCAAGAGACCAAGTCAATCCCCGTGGAGTTGCTGCGACTCCCGAGATAACCCAAACCCATCAGATTCCTGGCTGGCTGCGGATGTGGAAGCTTAGTAGCCAGAATTAAGCGACTCACAGCGTTCCAGGGATTGTCACAAAGCCAGACCCAGGTTACCAGCAGCGGACGGACTCAACTCCAGGGGCGCACGAGCAGCTCCAGCCGGGTCTGGGCTCTCCCTGCAAACCCACAGCTCCGCTCCCTGGGATCTACCCTCCACAGGCTCAGCGACCCCCCAGCAGTGCCCCCAACTTTGCCTTGCGTGGTCCCAAACTTTCCCTGGTGGGTTAATAAGAAGATAAAACTAAAGGGCAGACGCCCCACCCGCGAGCGGGGAGTCGCGACGCTTTTGGAGGGGCGCCTGGCCCGCGTCTCCCCGGCTCGCCTGTGGGTGGCTGGGGAAGGGGGGCGTCCCTCTGCGCATCCCCAAGTCACGCCGAGCCGCGCGCCCCACCCGGAGGCAGAAGCCGGGGTGGGAAAAGCCGGGGGCTCGAAACCACGCCCCGGAGCGGAGAGAGTTGGCCAACTCCTAGGGGGCCTGGGGCGCCCGGGTCCCCCGCGGAGCCACCTGTGCGTCCGCGGCGCAGCAGCAGGATGCGCGCCCCGGGGTCGGGGACCTCAGCCCGCGCCGCCGGCTCCGGCGGCACTTACCGAGGAGGCTGGAGGACTTGCACCCGCGGGGCCTCCTGCCCTCCGCGCCGCTCCGAGGCCCGGCTGCGGCTCGGCTGCGGCTCGGCTCCGGCCCGGCTCCGGCTCGGCTCCGGCCCGGCCCGCGCTGGCCGCCGCTGTGCCGCCGCACTGGGCTGGCGAGCTGATGAGGCGGCCGACCGGCGCTGGCGTCTGCGCTGCGGCCCCGGGGCCCCTCCCTCCGGCCGTGCGCGC
Organism: Glis glis; assembly: GCA_004027185.1. Lineage (NCBI taxonomy): Eukaryota > Metazoa > Chordata > Mammalia > Rodentia > Gliridae > Glis > Glis glis. The sequence goes on from PVJS01048711.1 coordinate 7,612, forward strand.
TCGCCCCTCCCGAGGCCCCGCTGCACGCCTCCCGGGCGCACGGCGACGCCCGCGGCCGTCTCTTAGGAGATTTCTCCGCAGTGGGGACGGGGTCAGGATTGGCCGGGAAGCAAGGGCAGAGAGGAGAAATCGCACAGGTCGGTGACGCGCCCGATTCCCCAGGCCTGAAAGTGCTGTGAACTTTGGGGTCATCTGGGCTGGCACCTATCTCCTCTCCCATTGATCTGCAAAAAATAATAGTCGCACCTGTCTTGGGGAAGCGACGTAATAGGTAATGGTGAGAAAGACGCTCATGGAAAAGACACAGAGGGCAGGCTAGGGATGCGGCACTGAAGGGTCTTTAGTCTAGTAGCCGAATCTTTCATTACTTGTGTGGATGGAACTGAGACCCAGACAGGCTGCCTCCGGGCTCCCAGCCCAGTGCTCCTTCCGGCCCTGTCTGGAAAGCAAGATCCCCTTGCCAGGCTTGTTAGGGATTAGAGACAAGAATCCCGGGCCGAAGAGTGGAAGATGGTACAAATCGGTTTCTGAGGGAATCTGCTTTTACCTAGCATTGAGAAGACACCACTGCGCGAAGCCTTGGAGGCTTTCTGCACACTGTCCACTCCTGGCCCTCCGACCCTCTTCTATTCTCCACCCCCCTCGGGCTGGGGTAACATTGGTTCCATCCCCAAAGCTCTCTACCTCTCACTTCAAGTACAGCTCTGTCTGGACCTGCTGGCTTACTCTTGCTAATCAAGACTTGAGAACTTAAAACTAGCTCTTTTTCTCCAAGAAGGCCAGACATTCAATACTGTTGTCTTGTTAAATAAAGATTTCAGATTCTTATTTTGAAAGCCAAGAGCTTAACTTTTTAAAAAAATCTTTACTTTTATTTTGGAAAAATTTAAACACATAGAAATGTAAGACTATAATATAATAAACATTTATGGGGACATAATGATCTTGCAAAATTATCTACTTGTGGCCAGTTGTATTTTATACCTATTCCTCCTTCCTGTGCCATCATCTTGAAGCAAATATCAGACATCATATTATTTTACACATGAATATTTTCTGAAAGCATGGGAGCTATCAACCACTATTAGAATTGTGTCAAAAAGACTCAGGAAACAATCCAAATAGGCTCCCGTTGACCAACGGTGAGCCAATTCGGGCATCAAAGAGAAATGCAATTGTTTCAAACACATCAAATATCATAAGTGCATAATGTTTCCAAAAACAACTCAGCAGATTGATAACTGTTGATGGCTGAAGGAACCTACTCACTATTTTGAAAACTATTTTAGAGAAAAAGAATCATGCATTTGTTCTGCCTTTTCTATATACCAGCCATACCTGAGGGCAACCAATTAGGCTTTACTTAAGTTAGCCTGCCTCTGTCTTGTTTCCTGGCTTAACCATTTTAATCTTCCCTAGGCAGAAGATGCCTCTGGGTAATAGGGTGAAGGAGGAAAGCTTGTATGAGGTTCTGCTTAAAAGAAAACTATTGTAATATATTTTTACAAAAAATTTCCTGTAACCCTGTCATACTTCCTCTTCCCGGGATCTTTCCAAATGTTATTCAGCTGACTCCTGCCACAGCCCAGAGATGACCCTGAGGCTCCATTTGGTAGGAAGGGGAACCAGGCCCAGATGAAGGCCTCATGAGTCTACAGGTCGAATTGGTTGGGGTTTGCCCTGCCTCAGACTCAGTGATTTAACGAAACAAGATTTTAATTTTCTCATGTAAAAAGAATTTTGAAAGCAGACTGTCTAGTGTTTGTACAATACTTCCATGATGCCATCAGAGAGATCCTATGAAGTGTTTTTTTTTGTTTTTTTTTTTTTTACAGTTCTGGGGATTGAACACAGGGCCTTACACATGCTAGACAAGCACTCTACCACTGAGCTATATCCCCAACCCCTTGACATGTCTTCTTTTATCCTCAGGGCTACAAAGTGGTTGCCTCTTTTAGGTATCACATCTGTGTACCAGGCAGAAAGAAGAGAGAATGGTGACAAGCAGCAGACCTCCTTGCTGGGCTTTTGCCTTTTCATTTAGGAAGGGATGCTGTTGAAGCCTCACCCACATTTCACTGGCTACAGTTTGGTCGCATGGTTACACCTAGCTGCAAGGGAGTATAAAGAGTATCTTAACTGGGCTCATGTCACCTTTCAGAAAATCAGGGTTCTCTTAGTAATAGAGAAGGGAGGTAGAAGTGTTGGATGAGCAACTTGCAGTATTCAACAGTTTCAAAGCATCTCACTGAGATCCACTAAGACGGCAGGATTTAAAATGAGGTCCGGATGATCCCCTTGCCTTCCTTCATCTAAAATGGCATCCCTGGGGGCACTGTACCTACAGCTTCACCATTAGAAAGTCATTGCTTTGAGTTCGTCTGTAATCCCAGTAGGTGGGAGGCTGAGACGGGAGAATCACAGGTTGGAAGCCAGCCTCAGCAACTTAGTGAGACTCTCAGCAACTTCCCAGGATCTTTCCAAACAGGGAGACCCTGTTTCAAAACAAAACATCATCATCAACAACAACAACAACAAAATAATAATAAAAAATAAAAAGGACTGGGGGGTGTAGCTCAGAGGTAGAAGGCCCCTGGGTTTAATCCCCAGTACCATACCCCCTTATAGACACAAAAAAAATCATTGCTCTATTTTTTTTTTTTCTGTGCTGGAAATTGAACCCAGAACCTTGTGCATGCTAGTCTAGCACTCAACCATTGAGCTACATTTGGTGGTAAATATCTATAATCCCAGCAACTTCGGGGGCTGAGGCAGGAAGATCCTCAGGTTCAAGGCCAGGCTGGGCAATTTAGCAAGGCCCTGTCTCAACAAACAAACAACTCATTACTCTGGCTTTTTATTTTACAACTTCAGGATTTCTTTAAAAAGTAAATGGTTCTAAACCAGTGACACATGCCTGTAATCCCAGTACTTGGGAGGCTGAGACGGGAGGATCACAGGTTCAAGATCAGTCTTAGCAACTTAGTGAGACCTGTTTCAAAAAAAAAAAAAAAAAAGGGGCTGTGGATGTAGCTCAGAAGTACAGTGCTCCTGGATTCAATCCCCAGAAATAAACACCACACACACACACACACACACACACACACACACACACGTAAGTGGTTCTAGAATTATAAAAATGATTAGCAACTTTTTGTTTTTGACTTGATAGTTGGTCAAAAAGGAAAAAACAAGGACCAATCTAGTAAATGATCATGAGGGAGAAGTGAGAGACAGCTAAGCCAGGAAGTTGTGGGCAACCTAGGGACAAGATGAAGTATTCAGATTTTATTTTGTCAGTTTATCCACCTCTTTCTTCATTCTCCCCACGTACACCACCTTTCCGTCTGCCTTCTCTTACAATTTCTAGCTTCTCTGTTATCAAAATCTGCAGGCAATCAGGATGCAAGCCAAGGATTCAATGTGCACAACAGCAGCAGTTCCCAACCTTGATTCTGGCTAACCATAAGAACCACGTGGGGTTATTTTTAAGAGTTCTAACCACAGCCCTGACTCTTCCCCTCAGGAGCTCCTTGAGGTAAAACTCAGCACAAGCATTTCCAGCATCTGGCACAGTGTGTGGTGTTCGTTCAACTCGGATCTATGGAATAAATTAATACGTTGCTGGCAGATGATACTTAAAGTCAATCAGGAGCAGGTCAGTTAGGCTGCAATAACAAAAAGCTCAAAAATCACAGTGGCTTAAACAGTGAAGGTCTTTGTTTCTCCCATTACCTGGCCTTTGTGAATTTTGCTGTGTCATCTTACTCTGGACCCCAAACTTGCCATTACTGGGAGCCTCGCCAGTTGCTACCATAGAAAAGATGCATAGCAAATCTCGTGTTTGCTTTTAAAGCTTCAGTGTGGGAGCAACACATCACCGCTCCATGGCCTTATCTATGTTCAAGGCAGCAAGAAAGTACAATTGCACTATGCACTTAGGAGAAGAGTGGAATGATTTGGTGGCCAGCACCAAGGAACGACTGCCACAATGGACAACAGGAGAAAAGAGTTTTCACTTATCTCCTTTCAATCAGTTTTATCACAACTTTTATTAATAGCCCCACTTTATGGTTGAGGAAACTGAGGTTCTGTGAGGTTAAGTAGCTTGTCCAATAGCAAACAGCTCCCATTGGAACCCAGTATTGGCTCCAGAGCCTGAGATCTTATATTTTTCCTCACTGAATATGACTGGGGTTTTTAGTCCCTGCCTAAGTAATAGTTGCATTTTTCTGTTGAGATTATATATATAGGTGGTTCCTATGGATTTCTTCTACCTCTAGCCAGTCCACCTAGCTTTCTACTTCCTAAGAGGAACTATTTTGCTTATTTAAAAGATCACAGGTGTAAATATCAAAATAATATCCTTGTGTTCTGTAAAACTGTTCTCCTCAGATCTTCAAACCTGGGCTGACTTCTTTTTCCCCTTTGCATTTGGCTCATTTTTTTGGCCAGTGGTTTTTCCCTTCCAGTTCAATGAGAACCATAAAAGCAGAAAAAACTATCTGTAGGGTGGAGGGATGCAGGTACAGTCTGCTTTGCAGGTGACAGCTGTTTTTGCAATAGCACTTAAAGCCACACACACACAAATTATTGCTTTTTTCTTATATATTCAGGAGACAAGAAGTGATGAATATCTATTATTTTTACATTAGGGATGGGAATTTCTCTGGGCTTAAATGCCCAGGAAGCACAAAAATTAAGCTGCTCTTTGCAGTGCCAGCCCAGTGACATTGCTCCTGAGCCCCAGGTAGGGAATGGTGCTGATGCGAGGGCTCAGAGGAGGGCAGAGTGCATCAATTTCATCAAGGGACTCGAGGCTAGAAACCTGGGCTGTCTTCCTGTTTCCAAAAGGGACTTCCTGAGTGACCCCCAGGGTGCCTCTGTCTCTCAGAGCCACATCAGCATGGAAATAAGAATAAAGGGACGCACCCTGGAGAGGAGGGTGCAAAGTCATAGCAGCCCACTGGGAGACATGCAAGGAGCACTTCTTTGGGGGAGCTTAAAAACTTGAGCTTCTGCTGCTTTCTTACATAGGCTACATGATAACTCTGGTTCAAAATTTCAACATAGAATTTTACAATACTGAGAAAGAAGAGCCATGTGCCTTGATCCTGAAAGGTAGGACAAGTCAGTAAGCAATGTGCTTGCTGTGCCTTTCGTCTTTGATTGCTGACATAAAATAATGGTTTTGTTCAATTCACAAAATTGAAATGAATGTGTCCCTAACTATTTTCCTAGCTTGAGGGTGGCAAGTTGCACAGTTGCAACAATCCCTCCTAAAAAAAAATAGGGTACACACATGTGGTGGGTGTGACGGGAGGGAGGCTGTTGGCTGTTTATGCTCACAATCTCCGCAAATAAGCCTCCACCGGGAATAATAAGAGTGGTTTCTCTTCTGCTTGCGACTCTTTTTGCTTATTAGTTTGTTAAGAGACCAAGATGGGAAGACAGATGACATATATTGAGCTCTTCAAATACTTCAAATATTACTATAAGACTTCTATTGAAAAACTGCAATTCTTTTCCCCCACAACTCCTACTTCCGGGTCTGTAGAAATAACCATATTTCAATGTTGTAGCTCTTTGGGTTTTTAAGTTTTTGTTTCTTGATATTTATCACCATCTTTCGAAATAGTAGGGTTGTTTTGTTATCTCTCGATTTTTCTTTTTTCTTTTTTTTGCGGTACCGGGGATTGAACCCGGGGGCGTTCTACCTCCGCGCTATACCCCGGGCCCTATTTTTTTTATGCTTTATTTTGAAACCGAGTTTCACGAAGTTGTGGAGGGCCTCACTAGGTAGAGAGAGAGAGAGAGAGAGAGAGAGACAGAGACAGAGAAAGAGAGAGAAAGAGAGAGAGAGAGAGAGGGAGGGAGGGAGGGAGAGAGAGAGAGAGAGAGAGAGTGAGCTGAGGCTGGCTACGAACCCGGATCCTCCATCCGGTCTCCGCCTCCCAAAGTACTGGGATTACAAGCGTGCGCCACCACGCCTGGCTATCTCTTGATTTTTCTGATTTGAACATTAACTATTTAATTCCTGTTATGGAAGAACAATGCAGTACCTTGCCTCTCCCTGAATCCCTCACCATACCCACTGTCCTTCCTACATAGTTATAGCACCCTTTGAATAAACTAGTATTCACTGTTTACATCCTAATGCAAATATAATCTTCAGTTGAGCGGCATAGAATACTAATTCACCCCAAACTCTCTTGACAGGACTGTGCATTTCCCCTCAATGTTTTCAAACACATCAACCTCCCCATTTCTTATTTTCCCTCTTGGGAGATGTCCCTCTTAACGCCTGTGTCCTCCCGCTGCCATGTGGGTTGGTCCCTCTCTAGGCCTGATACATAGCCCTTATTTGAGGAACCCTCCGTGCCTCTTGTTGGGGTGCTTCTGTTTCCGGAGTCCTCTTTCTTATTTGCTGTTCTCCCTTGTTTCTTGGAACATGGCCTCCAGTGTCTTCCTCAGAAAGGAAGGAAGACAATTTTTTAATTGTAATTTTTCAACACATGACTATTTTTTAATACATGACTATGTAGGAAGATAATTTTTTAACCCTGTGAGTCTTTAATGTGTTTATCCTGCTCCCATACTCTATTCAAAGTATGGATTTGTGTAAGTTTCTGGATTCGAATTGACTTCCCTTGCAATGTTAAAGGTATTTCTTTTTTTACTCTATTTGATGTTTCATTGTTGCTGCAGAGAAGTCTGATGCCATTTGGAATACTGGTCCTTTTTAATGGAATCTGTTTTTTTCTTTTGAGAAGATTTTTAAATCTTTTTATTTATTAGATTCTTTTCCTATTTATTTATTTTTTTGCCTTGGAAACTTATATGTATCTGAGAAATTGGTTTTGTATTTATTTAAGAAATAATTTTCTTTTCCCAGCTTTCTCTTTCCTTTCGAGCATCTCTATTACTTTTATACTAATTTTCCTTACTGATTCTCTAAGACCTTTTTTATCAACAACAGCTAAACTCAGCTATTGTTGGGTGAAATGTTCTGTAAACATCTGTTAGATCCATTTGGTTCAGTATTACTTAGGTCTGAAAACTCTTTACTGATCTTCTGTCTGGTTGATCTCTGTATGTTAATAATGGTGTGTTAGATTTTCCCAGTATTTGGGTTTATTTGAGTCTTAATGTATAGTAGCATTCGTTTTATGTAAGTAGGAGCACCACTATTTGTGTCATAAATAAATGTTTGCTACCATTATATCATCTTGTTGAATGGTTCCTTTTTTTTTTTTTGCAGTACCGGGGATTGAACCCAGGGGCGTTCTACCTCCGCGCTACACCCCCGGCCCTATTTTTTATACTTCATTTTGA
>PVJS01048712.1:0-14949 GCA_004027185.1 Glis glis
CCCCAGTACCGCAAAAAAAAAAAAAAAAGAACTCTAGAACTTAATCCTCCTATCTAACTGTAAGTTTGTGCATGTTAACCAGCCCTATCTCTATCCCGAACCCCTACTTCAAATTTGTTTTGAAAAAGTTTGAGCAAACCGGGCTTAGTGACTCATGCCTGAAATACCAGTACTTTGGAGGTGGAGACAGGAGTTTCTCTGGTTCAGGGCTAGCCTCAGCAACCTAGTGAGGCCCTCCACAACTTAGTGAGACCCTGTTTCAATTTTTTATTTTTGTAGTGCTGGGGATTGAACCCAGGGGCATTCTACCTCTGAGCTACACCCCCGGCCCTATTTTTCATTCTTTATTTTGAAACAGGGTCTCATTAAGTTGCAGCAGGCCTCACTAAGTAGCTGAGGCTGGCCACGAACCTTTGATCCTCCTGTCTCAGCCTCCCAAGTACTGGGATTACAAGTGTGCACCACCACGCCTGGCTGAGACCCTGTTTCAAAATTAAAAATAAAACAGGGCTGGCTGGGGTGTAGCTTGGAGGTAGAATGCCCCTGGGTTCAACCCCCAGTACCCCTTCCCACACAAAAGTAAAATCAGAACTCCAATACAAAAGCTATAAAAAATCGAAAGTAATTCTTAATTTGCATAAGGGTTTTTGGTAGTAGATCTTAGCAAAAATTTTCTCTAGATTTCTTCTTTTTAATCACCATTTTGACTTTGATTATTACATCTATATTCATACTAGGCTTATATTTAATCCATGCAAGGTTGGTGTATTCATGTAATGAAAACAATAATACTGAAGTCGTTATTTCAATAGCTAGGAGACAAAGCACTAGTTTTAATTAATTAGCAATAATACTTCATCCTTTCTCTCTGAACATAGCCTGAGGTTAAGAGAAATCAAGTGGGCCTCAGAGCTCAGTCTCTGCAGTCTGTATGAAAATGCACAGGGCTTCTGTGTAGCTCCAGGTATCCTGATAATAATAGCTACCATTTATTAAGCAACTACTGTGTGCCAAGTGCTTCGTTTACAAACTGCCACTCCTCGTGGCATATCGATAGAGGTCACCATCATCTTCAATTTCCAGCAGAAGAAACAACTCAGAACTGTGTGTCGACTGTGACACAGCTGGTGTGGGGAGCACTGCGGGCATCGGCCAGGCCTTCTGCCCCTGAATTCATGGGCATTCGCTGCACTGCTCAGCTGTTGACTGAGGGGCTTTCTGAGGTCGGGACAGTGTAGAAGCACCTTTTCCTGCAGCTCCGTGCTCCGTCCTACAGGATCTGCCCTACAGCTCCATGATCCTGAGGTTCGCAGGGTACCTTTCACCTACTCCCAGAAGCAGAATCAGAATGCAGGAAGAACCCAAGTACTGGAGTAAGGGGCAGGCGGGTTGCATTTTCAGCCCATTGCTGGACGAATGGGAACTGCATCCACAAGTCATGTGGGCTCTTCCTGAATCTAGGAAAAAGGGCACCTGGAGGGCCTGGGTAGTTGCTGAGCCTCTACACCTAGCCATGGTTTTCTGTGGTGGCTATGAAGAAGGACTTGAAAATTCTGGACAGGATTAATCTTTGGAATAATGCAGTCCTTTATCTGAATGCTTTTTCCCTTAGCATTGCCCTGCACCTTCTAAATAATCAGCACTGACTTATACAGTGTGCATGGTTGACATTAAAACTGTTCACCAACTGTTCACCTTTGTAATCCTAGTACTTGGAAGGCTGAGACTGGAGGATCACAGGTTCAAGGACAGCCTCAACAATTTAGTGAGGCTCTCAGCAACCTAGTGAGACCCTGTTTCCAAATAAGAAATAAAATTGGTCTGGAGATGTAGCTTGGAGGTAGAATGCCTCTGGGTTCAATTCTCAGTATCACCAAAAAAAAAAAAAAAAAAAAAAACAAAACTGTTCACCAAACGTTTCCTCCTCTCGGCCTTCTGGTGGCCAATAGGATTGCACTCCCTGGGTTTTGGTCCCTTGTGATTGGGTGTGGCCATGGACTAGTTATGGCCAGTGAGATGTGAGTGGAAACATCACCATCTATTTCCTTTGAGAGACCTTCAGAGCTCTCATCTCCTCTGTCACAGCAAGTGGTGATGTTCCAGGCAGGAGCAGCTCTGCCAGTTACTATATGTATGATTTTTAGCAAATTTTAAAACCTTCATACACCTATCAGAATGGTGAAAACAAACAAGAAAACTTATCATACGCTGGGCGCAGTGGCATACACCTGTAATCCTAGCACTTGGGAGGCTGAAATAGGAGGATCATAGGTTTGAGGGCAGCCTCAGCAATTTAGCAAGACCCTCAGCAACCTAGCAAGACCCTGCTTCAAAATAAAAAATAAAAAGGACTGGGTGTGTAGCTCAGAGGTAGAATACCCCTGGGTTCAAAGAGAAAGAGAGAGAGAGAAAGAGAGAGAGAGAGAGAGAGAGAGAGAGGAAGAAACAAAGAAAGAAAGAAAGAAAAGAAAGGAAAGAAACTATACAAAATGCTAGAAAGAAGAGCCAGGTGTGGTGGCACACACTTGTAATCTGTGATAGTTAATCTAATTTGTCAACTTGACCGGATCATGACACACCCAAGATCATGTGACTTTGGGTGTGTAACAGCAGATTAAACAGAAAGTCCTGCCCTAAATGTAGGCAGCAGGGTTCTGATAGGTGCAGGACTTAGATAAAAGAAGGAGAAAGCCACATAGAGGGATGCGCGACTCTTTCCGAAGAAAACGCATCTGCTCTCGTCTGAGATTGTCGGCCTCCAGCTCACAGAAGTGGAACTTCACCGTTTCTCTGAAGAGCTTCTTGATCTTCTGCTCTCGTCTGAGATCGTCGGCCTCCAGCCCTTCAAACTGAAACTTCACCATCGTTTCTCCGAAGAGCTTTCTGATCTTCACGTCTTGGACTGGGACTGAATTAGTGGTTGCTCCGATCCTAAGACTCCAGCTCTTAGACCTCTCGACCAGCTACTGGTTCCTCTGACTTTCCACGTGCAGTCGGAACTCGGGACTACATTGCTTCAAACTGTAAGCTGATCTGATAAATCCCTTTTTCCATATACTCATTCTGTGAATTCTGTTAGTCTAGTGAACCCTGGCCAATACATAATCCCAGTACTTGGGAGGCTGAGACAGGAGGATCGCAGGTTTGCGGCCAGCCTCAGCAACTTAGTGAGGTCCTCCTCAACTTAGTGAGACCGTGTTTCAAAACAAAAAATAAAATAGTGCTGGGGGTGTAGCTCAGAGGTAGAATGCCCCTGGGTTCAATCCCAGTACCAAAAGAAAAAAAAGAGAAAAGAAAGAAAATGCTGGAAAGGATGCAGAGCAACTGGAACAGGCAATGCAAAATAATATGGCTACTGTGGACAATGATTTCACAATTTCTTATAAAATTAAGCATACACTTACCATATGTCCCATCAGTTCAGGTCAATTTACCCAAGAGAAATGAAAAGTTGACTTACAACAAAAACCCGTATGTGGATGTTTACAGTGGCTTTATTTATATCCACCCAAACTGAAAACACCCCAAATGCTTCCTTCAACTAGTGAAGAAATAAACATGTCCATATAATGGACCACGACTCAGTAACAAACAGAAGGCACATGTATGAATAGCAAATGCATTCTGCTAAGTGAAAGAAGTTGGGCTCAAAATGCTACACATTGCATGGTTCCATTTATAGGACCCCCTAGAAGGGGCAAAGTTACCCCCAGGGATTACTAGTGGTGGGCAGAGGGCAGGAGTGGGACGTTGACAGGACAGGGGCAGGATGAGGTCATGGGAACTGTTTTGTATCTAGATTGTGTTTGCAGTTACATTAGTCTATACATTGTTAAAACACGGAACTGTATATCAAAAGGAATGAATTTGCTGGGCGTGGTGGCACACGCCTTGTAATCCCAGTACTTGGGAGGCTGAGACAGGAGGATTACAGATTCGAGGCCAGCCTCAGCAACTTAGAGAGACCCTGTTCTAAATAAATAAATAAATACATAGGGTTGGGGGTGTAGCTCAGAGGTAGAATACCCCTGGGTTCCATCCCAGTACCCCCCAAAAAAAGAAAAGAAAAGAAAGAAGGAAAAGAAAAAAAATTGAAGTGAATTAAAAGCCAGACACAAAAGGCCACATATTATTTGATTCCATTTATATGAAAAGTCCAGAATAGGCAAGTCCTCAGAGAGAGAAAGTAAATTAGTGGTTGCGTGGGAATGGGGGGGGGTGGGGAGTGACTGTAATGAATGCAGAGTTCCTTTTTGGGGTGATGAAAATGTTCTGGACTTAGATAGTGGTGATAGTTATATAATCTGGTGAATATACTAGAATTCACTGATTTGTACTTTTGTTCCCCCTGCCCCGTGGTACTGGAGATCGAACCCAGGGGCATTCTACCACTGAGCAATACCCCAGCCCTATTTTATTTTTTAATTTAATTTAATTTGGTACTGGGGATTGAACCCAGAGACATTCTACCTCTGAGCTACACTCCCAGCCCTATTTTATTTTTATTCTGAAACAGGGTCTCGTTAGGGTGATGAGACTTTCACTATTTGCTGAGGCTGTCCTTGAACCTGTGATCCTCCTGTCTCAGCCTCCCAAGTACTGGGATAATAGACTTCATGTTTTATTTTGAAACAGGGTCTCACTAAGTTGTAGAGAGCCTCACTAAATTGCTGAGGCTGGCCTTGAACCTGTGATCCTTCTGTCTCAGCCTCTCAAGTATTGGGATTACGGGTGTGCACCACCATGCCTGGCTCCCCCAAACCTTCTTATTTTTTCATTTTGAAATAGGGTCTCACTGGCCTCAAGCCTGTGATCCTCCTGCCTCAGCTTCCTAAGTACTATGATTACAGGCATGCACCAACACGCCTGGTTATATCTAAATTTTACAAACTGAAGCTGGGCATGGTGGCGCACTCTTGTAACCCCAATACTTAGGAGGCTGAGACAGGAGGATTGCAGGTTCAAACCCAGCCTCAGCAACTTAGCGAGGCCCTCCACAATTTAGTGAGACCCTGTTTCCAAATAAGAAATAAAAAATAAGGTTGGGAGTATAACTTGGAGGTAGAATGCCTCTGGGTTCAATCCCCAGTACCAAAAAATAAAAATAAAAAAATATATATATAAGGGCTGGGGATGTAGCTCAGAGGTAGAACACCCCTGAGTTCAATCCCCTGTTCAAAAAAAAAATGTAAAAATAAAATTAACATTCTTGCTTCATAGGATTGCTGTGTGGAATGGGTTGAATGAGAGAGCACAGCATGGTGTCCACACTGGGTGCTCAATGACGGCAAGCTGCCTCCCAGGATTCCAGCTGTGGCTCCTCACTCCTGTGGCCTCAGGAAACCCCTTCCCTTCACGGAGTCTCACATCTCTTACCTGCAGAATGAACACAAACTCTCAGATCCCTATCTGTCGAAGACCTCAATGACACGCCTTGATTTATGAAACACTGTGACTTGTGCGTGTGCAGTTCTTAACATTTTTCAAAGCATTTTGATGTAACTTCCTTCATTTGTTACCACATTTGTTACCACATCTAACATTTAATATATTCCACCATGAAGCTGGGTGTGGTGGCACACGCTTGTAATGCCAGTACTTGGGAGGCTGAGACAGGAGGATCACAGGTTTGAGGCCAGCCTCAGCAACTTAGTGAGGCTCTCTGCAACTTAGTGAGACCCTGTTTCAAAATAGAAAGTAAAATAGGGCTGGGGGTGTAGCTCAGAGATAGAATGCCCCTGGGTTCAACCCCCAGCACCAAAAACAAGAACAACAACAATATATTTCACCATGATGACAATCAAGCTTCAGAATAACCGACGATAAACCACCAGGGAGGGGCCAGGTATGGTGGCACACACCTGTAATCCCTGTACTTGGGAGGCTGAGACAGGAGGATTGCAGGTTCGAGGACAGCCTCAGTAAGTAGTGAGACTCTCATCAACCTAGCAAGACTCTGTTTCCAAATAAGAAATAAAATCTGGCTGGGGGTGCAGCGTGGAGGTAGAATGCCCCTGGGTTCAATCCCCAGAACCACACACACACACACACACACACACACACACACACACACACCCAAAACCACCAGGGAGCCAAGTCCAAAGATAGGAGAGAGGGACTGTGTGTATTGGGTTCCTGCTGCCAAAGCACCCCTCCATTTGTTCAGGAGTCCTGTGCCCCAGGCCAGGACAATTGCCTCACCCCCATGCCAGTGTTCAGGGGTGCATGGCAGGGTCACCAGGCCCTCAGAGGGCTTGTCATAGACTTCCAATCCTAGACCCCTAACCTGCTGGATCCAGATTCTGGGGCCACAGAGACCTACCTTGATGCAGGGGTGGGGGTGATAGAAGCTTTTCAAACTACTTCCTGAATCTGCTCTCAGTCTTGGGAGAATTCATCTTGATTTCATGGGCTGGAAACCAAGCAGGGCAGCATCTCAGAGCATGTTCAGACTGCAAATATCATGTCCTTTTTCTCCTTTTTTCAGTGTAGTAGGGAGAGGGAGCCCTGGGGCATATTCTCTCTCTCTCTCTCTCACGCACGCACGCGCGCACACACACACACACACACACACACACACACACACACACACGCCTGCCTGGAAGGAGGGGGCAGAGGCTTCCTGACTGGGGTCGCCTCTGCACTTTCCATGGGGTGAAGGTGCTGCTCAATCCCACCCCAAGGTCGCCCTTTCTTATATTTTGGTGCCCTGAGCCTCCCTGGAGGCTCTGGGCTGAGCTGCAGCCACATCTGAGGGAGGGAAGGCTCGGCCCTGGATACAGGTAACCAGGTGAGGCCGCAGGCTGCACAGGGCCCTGCAGCTCAGCCCAGCTCTCTTCTCCAGTCAGGAGGCCCTGGCGACCACTCGCATCCACCAGGAGGTCTGAGCCGGACTACTTGGAGGAGGGCTGGAAACAGGAGCACACACAATTGGGGGTGCAAATGGGTGGGGCAGGAGGGAGACACCACAGCTGTGGGAACCCACCGTCTCAAGGTCTGGGAGCAGGGTGGGGAGGTGTCCCTTCCAGATGTCCAGAGACGCCCTTGGGCTGATTAGGCAAGTAGGAGGTGGGGGGGGGAGGGGAGTTCGAGGAAGGGAGGTGAGGGGAGGGAGTGGGCCCAAGACGTTTCTTCTGTGACTAGGACCTACTTTTTCCTTCCCTCCCTCCTAAACCCAAATCTGCCCCAGTTCACTTCTCTCTCTGTCCCTTGTCCTCTGTTTAAAAACACAGTGGCCAGCCAGGCGTGGTGGTACACACCTGTAATCCCAGTACTTGGGAGGCTGAGACAGGAGGATCACAGATTTGAGACCAGCCTCAGCAACTTAGCGAGACCCTGTTTGAAAATAAAAAATAAAATCGGGCTGGGGGTGTAGCTCGGAGGTGGAATGCTCCTGGGTTCAATCCCCAGTACTACAAAACAAAAGAAAAAACACAGAGGCCAGCTTGCCCCAGACCTTGCGGGAGGCAGGGAAGACAGAGGCTTAATCAGGCAAGGAGGAAGGCCGCTGCTCTTTCTGAAGTTGGAGCCCAATTGGGCTTCTGGACCTGGATGAGAAAGTCTTCCCCTTTCTGCCCACTGGCACCCTGGGGGCTGGAGAGTGCCCAGTGCAGCAACACCCCAGCTAAGCCCTGCTGTGACGGGGTGGGGTGGGTGCCCTAGCCAGGGCCCATACCCTAGCACCAGCACTCTGTCCCCCTGCTTTCGAGCCCTGGGCAAAAGGCAGGAGTGGGCTGGGGTGAAGGCTGGGATTTGTTGTGGCTCTGATAATGACAGGGCCTCCCAGACAGGAGAAAAGTGCAGTTTGCACATTGCTTACATTTTTCTAAGGAGGCCAGGCTGGGAAATGGTTGGAAATAAAAGCAAAGGAGAGTGGGCAGCTTGTCCTCAAAGAAGGGCTCTTGGTGCTCACTTTGACCTGGGGGTGAGGAAAAGGGCGTCTCAGTGGGGGTGCAGCGCAGAGGATGTGTAGCCAGGGTGGAAGCAATTGTTGTGGTCTCGGCCCAGATGTTTCCTGGACCAGTGGTACTTTAAAGTTTATTTTGAGATAGGGTCTCGCTGAGTTACTCAGGGCAGTCTTGAACTTGGGATCCTCCTATCTCAGCCTCCTGAGTAGCTGGGGTTACAGGTAGGGGACATAACACCCTGCTTGTTATTTAGCTTTTTTTTTTTTTCTGTACTGGGGATTGAACCCAGGGGCATTCTACTTCCAAGCTACACTCACAGCCCTTTTTATTTTTTATTTAGAAACAGGGTCTTACTAGGTTGCAAAGGGTCTTGCTACATTGCTACGGCTGTCCTCAAACCACAATCCTCCTGTCTAAGCCTCCCAAGTCCTGGGATTATAGGCGTGCGCCACCACACCTGGCTATTGTTTAGCTTTTAATGTTTCATTTCCTGGCTAGATTCCTTTGTATGTCTTCATGTCCCTAGCACACTGTAATCTTTGTCATGTGCTCCATAACTATCTGTTGAACAATCAATACACTCTTTCAAGCATTAAAAGTACAAACAGAGCCAAGTGTGGTGGCACACGCTTGTAATCCTAGTACTTAGGAGGCTGAGACAGGAGGATCACAGGTTTGAGGACAGCCTCAGCAATTTAGTGAGGCTCTCAGCAACCTAGTGAGACGTGTTTCCAAATGAGAAATAAAATCGGTCTGGGGGTGTAGCTCAGAGGTAGAATGCCTCTGGGTTCAATTCCCAGCACCACACACACAAAAAAAGTGCAAACAGGCTGAGAGTGGTGGCACATGCCTATAATCCCAGCACTTGAGAGGCTGAGACAGGAGAATCGCAGGTTCAAGGACAGCCTCAGCAACGTAGTGACTCTTAGCAACCTAGCAAGACCCTGTTTCAAAACAAAAACATTAAAAGGGCTAGGGGTATATCTTGGAGGTAGAATGCCCCTGGGTTCCATCCCCAGTAACACACACACACACACACACACACACACACACACACACACACACACACATACTGCAAACAGGAGTTATTGTAGCTACCTTTAGGCCTAAGTTATACTTTAACATGGTAGAGATATTCAAATTTGTTCCTAAAAGGCCAATTCGCTCTCTTCCCATAATCAGATCACAAGGGAAAATTGTTAGCCAGGCACTTTGCCATACATAGTACAGAAATTTTGTGACAATACGTGTAATCCCCAACAGAAATATTTCCAAACCCAAATCCACTTATTTCAAGTGATTTTTATTCCAATCAAAATCTGAATCATAAAATAATTTCAGCCATGTTTTGAAGGCCACTACCCTGGGCTGTGACCTCTGCTGTGGTGTCAGGTTCTGCAGGAGGGAAGAGAAGGGGAAAGTTAGAGAACTATTAGAGTATTTCCACTGTCCGAACCTCTCTTGTTTGCCCCCAGAACAGTGTGTCTGGCTCCTCTGCCAGTGCCCTCCGCTTTGGCTCTGCCCAGGCCATGATGCCTCAGAAAAGGCTCCAGTGTTGGAATAAACAGGCTGTGGGACTCGCCTAGGCTCCACCAGTCATCACCCTGTGGGCCAGCAGCTTATCCTTCCTGAGCCTCAGTTTCCTTGCCTGAAACATAGGCATAAATAATGGGATGCAGTGAGGATTCATGGGAAAAGTATGCAAAGATCCTTGTGTCTAACACATAAATACTCAATTTAATATTGGTCTTCTCCCTGCTGTTAGTTGCTTTTCTTTTCTTTTCTTTTCTTTTCTTTTCTTCTTTTCTTTTCTTTTCTCTTCTCTTCTCTTCTCTTCTCTTCTCTTCTCTTCTCTTCTCTTTTCCTTCCTTCCTTCCTTCCTTCCTTCCTTCCTTCCTTCCTTCCTTCCTTTCTTTACCTCTGGGCTACACCCCAGCACTATTTTATTTTTATTTTGAAACAGTCTTGCTAGGTTAATGAGAGTCTCACTACTGTCTGAGGCTGTCCTCAAACCTGTGATCCTCCTGTCTCAGCATCCCAAGTACTAGGTTTACAGGCTTGCACCACCACACCCAGCTCCCTGCCATTAGTTTCTTTCTTTCTTTTTTTTTTGCGTTACTGGGGATTGAACCCAGGGGCATTCTACCTCCGAGCTACACCCCCAGCCCTATTTTTATTCTTTATTTGGAAACAGGGTCTCACTAAGTTGCGGAGGGCCTCACTAAGTAGCTGAGGCTGGCCGCGAACCTGCGATCTTCCTGTCTTAGCCTCCCAAGTACTGGGATTACAAGCGTGCACCACCACACCCAGCTTATAGTTTATAACTCCTATAATTATCCTTGCCTTTTTTGCTCTCTTATGCTGTGGTTACTTCAAGGGCATGAATTGTATCTAATCCCTTTTTGCACCCCTCTGGCAGCTAGCACAGGGCCTGGCCTGTAGTATCAAGAGCAAGGTGCTCCATACATTTTTGAAGAATGGACTCAGTGACTGCAGAAAGTCTGGAAGGTGAGGGAGCTGTTCAGATTAGTGCCTGGACTGACCACCTCTCCTGAATCTTAGCGCCCGTGTTAATTGCATCCTCCTCCTATATTTGATTCATATACCTTTTCCAAACTGGGAAGGACTTTCTACATCATCTAACTCAGTACTCTTGTTTCTCAGGAGAGGGAACTGAGGTCCAGTGAATTTACCACAGCCCTTTCATGCATAAGAGATCAAAACGGTTCATTGTCACCGGGCGTGGTGGTGCACGCTTGTAATACCAGTACTTGGGAGGCAAAGACCAGAGGATCCGGGTTCGCAGCCAGTCTCAGCTACTTAGTGAGGCCCTCCATAACTTCGTGAGACCCGGTTTCAAAATAAAGAATAAAAAATAGGGCCGGGGGTGTAGCTCGGAGGTAGAACGCCCCTGGGTTCAATCACCAGTACTACAATAAATAAATAAATAAATAAATAAATAATAAAATAAAACATAAAAAATAGGGCCGGGGGTGTAGCTCCGAGGTAGAAAGCCCCTGGGTTCAATCCCCGGTACTGCAAAAAAAAAAAAAAAGGTTCATTGTCCAGACACATTTTTGGAAGACCAAGTAGTATTGCTTTGGGTCTAGTTCCTTCCAATAGTTCAGACCAAGATTTCTTAATCTCAGCATTATTATTATTATTATTATTATTATTATTATTTTGTGGTACTGGGGATTGAACCCAGGGGGTTTCAACCTCCGAGCTATACCCCCAGCCATATTTTTTGTTCTTTTTTTTTTTTTTGCGGTACAGGGATTGAACCCAGGGGCATTCTACCTCTGAGCTACACCCCCAGCCCTATTTTTTACACTTTATTTTGAAACCGGGTCTCATGAAGTTGTGGAGGGCCTCACTAAGTAGCTGAGGCTGGCCGCGAACCCGGATCCTCCAGTCTCTGCCTCCCAAGTACTGGGATTACAAGCATGCACCACCACGCCCGGCTATATTTTTTGTTCTTTATTTTGAAACAGGGTTTCACTAAGTTGCGGAGGGCCTCACTAAGTAGCTGAGGCTGCCACGAACCCGGATCCTCCTGTCTCAGCCTCCCAAGTACTGGGATTACAAGCGTGCGCCACCACACCCAACTCAGCATTATTATTATTACTGATACTGGGGATTGAACCCAAGGGCATTCTATCTCTGAGCTATGCCCCTAGTCCACTCCCCCTCCCCCTTTTTTTGGAAACAGGGTCTTGCTAAACTGATGAGGCTGGCCTCAAACCTGTGATCCTCCTGCCTCAGCCTCCCAAGTATTAGGATTACAGGCATGCACCACTGTGATTGGCTCCAACTTCAGCATTATTGACATTCGGGGCTGGATAATTCTTTGTTTTGAAGGGCTATCCTGGGTATTGTAGGATGATTAGCAGCATCCCTGGCCTCTATCCATTAGAAGCCAGTAATATATCCACTCCATCTTTGATCACAATCATCAAAATGCCTCCAGATGGGCTGGGCATGTAGCTCAGTGGTAAAGCATTTGCCTAGCATACACAAGACCCTGGGTTTGAGACCCAGCACTGAAAATCAAGCAAAGCTGTGTGGTTAGCAAGCAAAAAGAGGGCAAATCCAAACTGAAAGTACAGAAAATTTAATATCAAACAGCAACCTTTGAGCCGGGTGCGGCAGCTCACACCTGTAATCCCAGGTACTCAGGAGGCTGAGGCAAGAGGATCACAGATAGGTTCAAGGCCAGCCTCAACAATTTAGCAATACCCTGTCTCAGAATAAAATAAAAAGGGCTAGGGATGTAGCTCAATGTGCAAGGTCCTGGGTTCAACCCTCAGTACTGCAATAAAAAAAAAAATCTCCACATACTGGCAAACATCCAGCAAAGAACCACAGGTCTAGACATTACTGTAGGTAAAACTCCTTCCTGTGGAATGCCGAAGCCCTCAGGCTATCCCATCTAATGTGATTATTTTAATGAATAGTTTGCTAGCAAATCTCATTTGTAGCCAACGGGCTCTGGAGATAAGACAGAGCCACGCTGTAGTGACAGCCAGTCGCAGTCACCACTTGGTCCCGTTCATTTTGCATGTGCATGTGCGTGTCGTTCATTCATTTATTTAGAATAGTCAGCCTACTTCCAGGAGCCTTGGAAGTGGTCTTCATTTCTTTCTCAGAACATCTGGCTCTGTGCATTGCCCGGGCATCTGGGCTGTGTGGAGGGGTGCCCTTCCCTGTTAGAGCCCTCCTCACATGGTATTCTGTGCGTGTGTGTGTGTTACTGGGGATTGAACCCAGGGGTGCCCTACCACTGAGCTACATCCCCAGCCCTTTCATTTTTTATTTTGAGAAAAGTTCTTGTGGGCACTGTGAGGTCTGACTGTGAGGCCTGGCTGGAGGTCGAGAACAAAGGACTCCAGGAACGGAGGGAAGATACCTCTAACCATCCCCCTGCTCCCAGCCCCATACATTCACCTACTCTGGCCCGGTGTCAAGTCCACCAATCGGAGGAATACACAACTGCTTTGCTCTCCCTCCCTCCTAACGCCCCATAAAAAGCCCCAAGTCTGCAAGGAAGCGGGCTTCTGACTCTCATGGACTCTCTCTCCCGTTCAGTTACCTCCTCCCAGGATTTATTCCAGAATAAAATCTGTTCCTGCTATCGAGCTGTGCTCCCTTTATCCCCATATTTCCCAACAGTTCTCACTAAATCGTCCAGACTTGCTGGACTGTCAAACTTGTGATTCTTCTGCCTCAGCCTCCTAAGAGGCTGGGTTATAAGCATGGGCCAATGCTCCTAACCTCACGCTATATTCTTTTTTTTTTTTTTTTTGGTTTGGGTGATTGAATCCAGGGATGTTCTACCTCTGAGCTACACTCCTGGCTCTTTTATTTATTATTATTATTGATAATGGGAATTGAACCCAGGGGCATTCTACCTCTGAGGTATATCCCCAGCCCTGTTTACTTACTTACTTATTTATTTATTTATTTATTTTGCGGTACCGGGGATTGAACGCAGGGGCGTTCTACCTCTGCGCTATGCCCCTGGCCCTATTTTTTTTTTATACTTTATTTTGAAACCGGGTCTCACGAAGTTGCGGAGGGCCTCACTAAGGGGAGAGAGAGAGAGAGAGAGAGAGAGAGAGAGACAGACAGACAGACAGAGAGAGAGAGAGAGAGAGAGAGACAGAGAGAGAGAGAGAGAGAGAGAGAGAGCTGAGGCTGGCCGCGAACCTGGATCCTCTGGTCTCTGCCTCCCAAAGTACTGGGATTACAAGCGTGAGCCACCACGCCCGGCTCACTTATTTATTTATTTTTGTGGTACTGAGGATTGAACCCAGAGGTATTCTACCTCCAAGCCACACCCTAGGCCCAATTTTCTTTCTTTCTTTCTTTTTTTTTTTTTGCGGTACTAGGAATGGAACCCAGGGGCATTCTACCTCCGAGCTACACCCTATTTTTTATTCTTTATTTTGAAACAGGGTCTCACTAAGTTGCGGAGGACCTCACTATGTTGCTGAGGCTGGCCGAAAACCTGCAATCCTCTTGTCTCAGCCTCTCAAGTACTGGGATTACAAATGTGTGCCACGATGCCTGGCTCCAAGTACTATTTCTATTTTGAAACAGGGTCTCACTAAATTGCTGAGGCTGACCTTGAACCTGTGCTCAGCCTCCCAAGTACTGGAATTACAGGCATATGCCACCACTCCTGGCCCAATCTCTCACATTATATTCTTTTTTGTTTTTCGGTACTGGGGACTGAACCCAGGGGCATTCTACCTTCGAGCTACACCCCCAGCCTGATTTTTTATCCTTTATTTTGAAACAGGGTCTCACTAAGTTGCGGAGGGAGGGCCTCATCAAGTAGCTGAGGCTGGCCGCGAACCTGTGATCTTCCAGTCTCAGCCTCCCAAGTACTGGGATTACAAATGTGCGCCACCACGCCCGGCTCCAATCTCACATTATATTCTAATTGCCTATTTATCTCTGCCCCACTGTACCTGTGGGGTTACAACAGCAGAGGCAATGACCATCTCATTCACCCTTGTACTCCCAGCCTCTAGTTGGCATATGCAAGGTGCCCAGTACACACTTGCTGAATGAATAGAAATGGTATTAGAGTGTTTGCACTTTCTATTCGAAAGTATAGAATTTAGCTACAGCTTACTTAGTTTACAATAATCATTGTTTGAGTTTATTTGGAGCATTCTATGCAATCAGGAGTTTTACACATTGTTATCTTGCTAATCATAAAGCAACCGTATGAGATATAGAGTATTCACCCAACTTGAAAGATGAGGAAATTGAGACTCAGAGAGAGTTGGACCTATACCCACGTAACTGCAGGACCTAGTTTAGTCTGCTTTTTTTTTTTGCGGTACCGGGGATTGAACCCAGGGGCGTTCTACCTCCGAGCTACACCCCCGGCCCTATTTTTTATCCTTTATTTTGGATCTGGGTCTCACGAAGTTACAGAGGGCCTCACTAAGTAGCTGAGGCTGGCCGCCCGAACCCGGATCCTCCGGTCTCCGCCTCCCAAGTACTGGGATTACAAGTGTGCACCACC
>PVJS01048713.1:0-14945 GCA_004027185.1 Glis glis
AAAAAAAAAAAAAAAAAAAAAAAAGTAGAAATTGGTCAGCTTTTACAATTGTCATTTTTAAAAAGTTAGACCTTGCTTCTCAGAGCAGCCAGTTATTCCTGTAATGAGATTTTCCCCAACTGTCTGTTGGGGGGGCATGAACTTTGGTTTGTTCATTCAAACTACAAACAATGAAAAAGTACAAGAGAGTTTTCCCTGGATTTTACAATTTATATTTACAGAGTTGTTTTATTTTATCCCCCAGCCCAATTTTATTTTTATTTTGAAATGGGGTCTCACTAGGTTGATGAGAGTCTCACTACTTGATAAAGCTGGCCATGAACCTGCAATCCTCCAGTCTCAGCCTCCCAAGTACTGGGATGATAGGCATGCATCACCACTCCTGGCTTACATTTATAGAGTAATTCACATTTTTACCTTTGCCAAGATCCTTCTGTTTGAATTACCCAGTTCTCTTTAGAATTGTGTCACATCTTGTTAAACTTCACTGCTCACTGCCCAGTCTAACAAAGGCTATTATCAGAAAAGATTTTAAGGATTCTTCCCTAATGGGATGATTATTTATACAGAAGTTGTCCCTCTGGGTGTCCCCTCAAAAAATTTGGAACATAAAGACTACCAAGAAGTTGAATCTTGTCTTTGGTCTGCTATAAATTTTGGTTTTTTTGGTACCTACAAACTGTTTACATGCCAATTATTATTATTATTATTATTATCATTATTATTGTTATTATTATTATTGTTACTATTACTTATTTTGGTACTAGGGATCAAACCCAGGGGCATTCTACTCTGAGCTGCACCTTTAAAATTTTTTTTTACTTTTAATCAGGGTCTTGCTAAGTAGCTGAGGGTCTCACTAAATTGCTGAGTCTAGCCTCGAACCTGTGATTCTCTTGTCTCAGCTTCCCAAGTACTGGGATTATAGGTGTGTTCCACCATGCTATGCTAATAATTTTCTCTTTACAGGGACCATGAGAATGTATCCATGTGTCACAACTGAATTTTTGTTTCTTAGTCATTACAAAACTCCTTCCTCCTTCCTTCCTTCCTTCCTTCCTTCCTTCCTTCCTTCCTTCCTTCCTTCCTTCTTTCTCTCTTTGGAAGGCCTCCCTCATTAATTTGCTGAGGCTGATGGTGAACTTGTGATCCTCCTGTCTCAGCCTCTCAAGTACTGGAATTACAAGCGTGTACCACCACCACAACTGTCTCAGAACTTTCTTTTTAAGAAGTTATCCACCATTCAGGAAATCAGAGAGTCACATTCCCAAACCCATTTGGCTAATAAAGCCATTATCCAGCTGGGATCTTTAGGCCAGCTTTGCAAATTCATTTTCATGGCTTATTCTTTTGCTTTGTTTGGATCTTTTTTGAAATGTCACTACCTCTGAGGGACCTCCCCATCACCCTCTCCCAACTAGTTAGCCTACTTTATTCACACTTTATTCTCTTATCCTGCTTAGTTGTTCTTTCTAGCACTTACTTTTTTACTTTTATACTTTTATTGGTGAATTATAGTCTCATATCATAATGTAGTTTTTCTAGCACTTATTACTACCTAATCTAACAGTTATAGATGTATTGATCTATTTGTTACATTTACCTCCCAGAAGGGAAGCTTCCTGAAAACAGGGACTGAATTCACTGTTTACTGCCAAATCCTGAGCACATAGTGGATGCTCAGTAAATATTTGTGGAATGAGTAAATTATTAATATGTAAACCTTATTCAAAGGTAACTTAAATTTCAGAAATTGCTAGCTGTCACTGGCAACTGATATGGCAGGAATTTGTTTGATGAACACCACACTGTTTAATTAAAAACAATGTGCTAAAGCCGGGTGTGGTGGCGCACACTTGTAATCCCAGTACTTGGGAGGCTGAGACAGGAGGATCGCAGGTTCACGGCCAGCCTCAGCTACTTAGAGAGGCCCTCTGCAACTTAGTGAGACCTGGTTTCAAAATAAAGAATAAAAAATAGGGTTGGGAGGGTCGCTCTGAGGTAGAATGCCCCTGGGTTCGATCCACACACACAAAAAACAAAACAAAAAAAGCAATGTGCTGGTTACTAGAAGTAGAGAGGGTATGAGAAATAGGCTGAGTCCCCAATGCACATAAGGACAAAATCAATAAGAGCGAAGCCAGGAGCCATTTTCCAAATACCAGGTGAGTCCTACATGATCTAATAATTTAGAGGACACTTTTCTTTTTCTTTTCTGTTCTTTTCTTTTCTGGAATTGGGGTAGTCAGGGAAGGCTTCCTTGAATTGTACAAAAGTTATCTAACTGCAAAATTAGGACAGTAGACCACATGGAACTGCCTTACTTCTGACACTAATTGCAAGTTCAAAGTGTTACTAAAACCAATCTCAATTTTGATAACTCACTAGAAAGACTCAACAGAACTCACTTGAAAGTTATCATATACTCGTTATGGCTTATTACAGGGAAAAGATACTGATTAAAATCAACCAAGGGAAGAAGAGCATGAGGCGGAGTCGGGGAAAAGTACCAAAAGAGGAGCTTCTAGTTAACCTCTCCCCACAGAGTAAGGAGAGTTACTGTCCCAGCATTGATGTGTGACTATAAGCATACAGCATTGCCAGCCAGGGAGTGTCGCCAAGCCCTGGTATCCTGAGCCTTACTGGGGCTCCATCCAGAGACAAGGCTGACTGCACACACAACTGGTCTCAATCTTCAGCCCCTTCAGGAAGTCAAGCTGATACTACATGACCCAGAGCCCCTATCCTACGTCACACTGTTATATATGGTTGACCCAAGGTGCCCAGGTAAACAAGGACACTCCTATCAGGCACAGTGCTCCAAGGGCTTAGAGAGTACCTTGCATGATTCCTCTTTGGGCCAGATTAAATTCCTTACTACATAGGAGGGGAGAATTTAGATACTCTAATAGTTAGATCAATAGTGAATCACCCAGTAATGGATGGTCAACTAGCCTATGATTATGTTCTCCCAGGGAAAGTAGGAATTTGCCAGTTTTACAGATAATTTTTATAAAAATACCTGGTGTTGTGATATAGAAGTGGGTATTCAGGATGAGCATGCACAGGGGAATCAGATTGTTTAGCACATTGGTTATGTTTTCTAAATAATTTCCAAGATTTAGTAAATGTGAGTATTCCATGGACTGAATGCTTCCTGTAACTGAATGTGATTTTCTTGATTTCACAGGTAAATCAAGCACTAAACCGGAAATTAATCCTATGGCAGTTTTCTATACTTTAAAATTTAATGGCTCCAAAATAAACAGTTACTGTATTTGCACGTGATTCTGCAGTTCAGCCCCTTAGGCTGGTAGAGGCTGTCTGCTGCTTTAGCCTGGGGTCACTCATGCAGCTGTTTCTTTGGTGGCTTGACAGGAACGAGGTGGTTAAAGTGGCCTCACTCAATCACTTATTACCAGGGCTTGGTAGGTATTAATCAGGGTGCCCTGGTACTCCTCCATGGCCAGCAAACCAGCTCATTCATGTTCACACAGAGCAGCATCCAAGAAGGTAAGAGTAGAAGCTACAGGCTTCTTGAAGCCGAGACAAAGGTCTCACAGCCAGGCTTGGTGGCGCATGCCTGTAATCCCAGTACTTGGGAGGCTGAGGCAGGAGGATCACAGGTTTGTGGCCAGCTTCAGCAACTTAGTGAGACCCTGTTTCAAAATAAAAAATAACATAGGGTTGGGGGGGTATGTTGTACCAAAAAAAAAAAAAACAAGACAAAACAAAATCTCACAACTTCATTTCTATTACATTCCATTGGCCAAAGCAACTCTCAAGATTACGCATCCATGAGCTGGAGAAACAGATTTCGCCTCTTAATAGAAAAAACTGCAAAGCATATGTGGCTATTAAAAAAAAATCACAAAACTTAATTATGACAACTTCTTTTTCCCTTCAGTTTCTTTTTTTCTTTTTCTTTTTTTGTGGTACTCAGGATTGAACTTAGGGGAGTTCTACCTCCGAGCTACACCCGCAGCCCTATTTTATGTTTAGTTTGAAACAGGGTCTCACTAGGTTGAGGAGAGTCTCACTACTTGCTGAGGCTGTCCTCAGACCTGCGGTTCTCCTGTCAGCCTCCCAAGTACTAGGATTACAAGCGTGCGCCACCACACCCGGCTTTCCCTTCAGTTTCTAATACAGCTTTGTAAGTAGATGGCTAAGCCCAGCTTTGCTAGAGAAACACGTTTTATCCTGCATAAGTAGAAAATGACATTGGTGTGGGTTCTCTAGGTGCCATTTAAAAACGCCTTCAAAACATCTGAGTGACTCCTCTGTTTGTAGTGACACTTGCTGAGTTGCTAATAATTTGTAGACTTTTTTTTCTTTTCTTTTCTTTGGGGTATTTTACTCAGTTCATGCAATAGGACTGAGTAATTGTTAGAGAGTAGACATTTATTCCCTCTTGGTCATGGAGGCTTGGAAGGCTAAGGGCACAGTACATGTTTTGCTTGTCTTTGGTGAGGGCCTTTGGCTGCAGGGTAACATGCAGAGGGCATCGCATGATGAGACAGAGCAAGTGCCCAGCTCAGGTCTCTCTTCCCTTCTTATGAAGCCACTAATGCCGTCATGGGGGCCCTGCCCTCATGGTTGCAGCTCATCCTAATAACCTCCCAGTGGCTCCACCCTAAATACTATTAACATGTCTCCTTGGGGATTAAGTTGCCAACATATGAACTTTTGGGGTATACACTCAAATCATTCAAATCATAGCAGGTAGGCAGAGTCCTCCTATAGAGAAGAAACATATCTGTTGTATCTTTTTTTTTTTTTTTTTGGTACTGGGGATTGAGCTCAGGGACATTCTACCTCTGAGCTACACCCCTAGTCCTTTTTATTTTTTTATTTTGAAACAGGGTCTCTCTAAATTGATGAGGCTCTTGCTAAGCTGCTGAGGCTGGTCTCAAATCTGTGATCCTCTTGTCTTAGCCTCTTTATCAAATCTTCTATAAAATGACTCCTCGGCCTGCCCACAATGGAAACACCCACTTTCCAGCCTGTCTAAGGGGGCTGCCATGACAGGCTGAACACCTGCGGGAAGTCCACTTTCCTTGAGAACAGGTTTCTGAAAGTAATCCCCTTCCCTGTGGGAAAGGCTTTCCGGAAACAACTTGAGTCACTCTAGAGAAGAAAATGCTTTATCGATAATCCAGCTGGGCCATCAGAGGAGTTTAATTCTGAAGGTTGGAGCATTGATTTGAAGATGAGACGCATGGGGGCCTGGAGGCAGGTGGGCACTGAGTTAAGTCGGGAGGTGGCTTGTGCTGGGACTTTTACCAAAGCTTTGTGCACTGTGATTTCTGGGTGCCTTGGGATTTACATTTCAGGGAAGTAAAAAGAATCACTCAGAGAGCAGAACTAAAATTTCAAATAGTGTAAGTTCTCCTTGGTGATCTTTATCCATGCAGACCTGTGTCTTCTATTAAAATGCTTTGCTGTCTCTGTGGTTATTAAAATTTTATTTGTCCAAGCGACACTTCCTTCGTTGGCTCCCCTGGGAAATCAGCTGTATTTGTCTTCATGGTCAGTGGTCAGCTAGATGGCTGGGTTTTCTGGTTTCTACTTATGCAGATTTTTCTTTCTTGCATGAAAACAGGGCTCAGCCTTGGAACAATCTGCCCCGGTGGAGAGAAAGTGATTAGAAACGTGGAGGAATTGCCCTGCTCATATCAGCAGTGAAATATTTTCAAGGAATTGACCTTGGAGTTTCTGCCAGTTGGAAACCATGGTAACCACCACTGGCCCCTGGAAAATTATTTCTCTTTACAGCATCCCTGTCAATCAGCCCATACTTCCTCCAACTTCCAAAGCTGTGATCTTTAAAAAGGACATGCAGCTGAAAATCTATCATTCGAATATGGGGTGGCTGTTGGTGTTTGAGACCTGGGGAGATATTAGCCTTTCATGCTTCAGCCTTGAGTCCCCAGGCAAAAAATAGCTAATATGTATATGACACTTAACATCTATCAGGTATTTTTTTTAAATACAAGGAAGCATTAATTATTTCTCATCTGTATACATATCAAGATCTGGATTTTTCCAATAGCATGTCTGTTATATCAGACTCTAATTCAGGACAAACTTAGGATTTTGGCAGTCTCTTTTGATAGTTATTATCAGACACTCATGCATAAGATCACTTTACTTTTATTTTTCTTTTTTTCAGTACTAGGGATTGGCCTTAGGGACATTCTACCTCTCCTCCATCCCTTTTTATTTTGAAACTGGTATCGCTAAGTTGCTGAAGCTGGCCTTGAACCTGTGATCTTCCTGTCTCAGCCTCCAAGCACTGGGATTAAAGGTGTGCACCACCATGATCAGCAGAACTCCTTACTTTTGATGGAGCTGACACAAGCGCACATCTCAAGTTACACTTTAGAGGACCATTGTCTTTCCCTTTTAAACATCCGTATATTGCTGTTCTTTGACTTTTCTTCCACCCTTCTATTAGTACATTAGTCTTTGGTTATACATCCCTACTGGGTGTTCAAGACCGAGCAGGTAACCCCTTTGTTGGTCAAAAATTAACCTCTTTCTACTGTTAAGGTCTGCTGAGACTTCCCAGGGGTTACTTTTAGAAACATGTAAGGAACCTCTTGGCTCCGTCTGTCTTTTCCCTTACCAATTGTGCCATCTGCCAGGATGGGTCAGGGTCTTGCTGACCACATGTGGTTCCCTTGGAAGCACTGGGGACATTTTCCTCTCCAATGACCCTCCTCTTTGCAGAATGCACACTGCTCGACTTATTCTCCAGGGTCTTCACAATCCCCCTGATCGTGAGGTCAGGTGACTTGCCAGCACCAGGTACTTTTCAAAGCATTTTACACATACCACATTAGTTCATTTAATGCTGCCAACCCCATGAAGGAGGTACTATTACCTCCATTTGACATGTGAGGAAACAAGGCACACACAGAGATGGAGAAACTTTCATGGGGCCACTGAAGCAGCTTTCTAACCCTGGCAGATTTCTCTGCAATCCACTTAAAAACCACAGTAGAGCCTTGCATTAAAGATAGGAATCTCTTTCTGGCTTGAGGGGATTTGAAACCCTTTGCCAGTGGGCTTTCCTCCTTGGACTATGTCACTTCTCGGCAGTTCATTGTCCTGGCTTAAGGCCCTGGTATTCATCTGGGTCTAACAGAAAAATGGAAGGCACTTCAAGTAATTATGAAAGAGGGAATTTCAACAGGGCATTTGTTACTCAGGTGATGGAGGGGTTGTGACGACATAGATGGGCCTGGAAGACAGTGTGTTAAAAGAAATAAGCCAGATTCAGGAAGACAAAGATCGTGCAATTGTACTTCTGTGTGGAATCTAGAAAAGTTGATCTCATAGAGGTCAACAGCAGAAGGGTGGTTACCAGAGGCTGGGAAAGGTGGTGGGTGGAAAGATAGAAGAGGTTGGTTAATGGGTACAATGTCACAGTTAGACAGTAGGAATTACTTCTGAAGTTCTACTGTGGAGTAGGTAAAATGTACTGCTCCTCCTTCCTCCCTCCCTCCCTCTCTTCCTTCCTTCCTTCCTTCCTTCCTTCCTTCTTTCCTTTCTTCCTTCCTTCCTTTTCTCTGTGTAACTGGGGATTGAATCCAGGGGCATTCTATGTCTGAACTACACTTCTGGCTCTATTTTATTTTTTGTTTTGAAACAGGGTATTGCTAAGCAGCTAAGGGCCTTGCTAAGTTGCTGAGGCTGTTCTCGAACCTGCAATCCTTCTCTTTCAGACTCTCAAGTAATGGGATTACAGGTGTATGCCACCATGCTGGGCCTGTAATGCATATTTTTAAAAGGCTAGAAGAGAGGATTTTGAATGTTCTCACCACGAGGAAATGGTGAATGTGTGGGTGATGGATATGCTAATGATCCTGATTTGATCATTACACAATACATACATATATAGAAATATCATATTGTACCCCATAAATATGTACAATTATGTGTGGATCCAAAATAAAATAATAAGAGAGAACCAGCTGACTAAAATCTTTTTCATACAAAAATATCCAGACTTGATTAACTATGAACATTTATCTACCACAACTGGCTACTTACAAAAAAAGGCTACAATAAAAACTCCAATTTATATCTTTCCTTCTCCTAAGGAGATGTAAACATTTCAAGACAAAGTTTTATGTCACATCTCTTGTAAGTGTCTTTGTAACTGGGATATGTAGAGTTTTATACAGAGTGTGTTCATGTATGTGTGTATGTGTTTGTGGTACTAGGGATTGAACCCAGGGGCAT
The DNA here is from genome assembly GCA_004027185.1 of Glis glis. Lineage (NCBI taxonomy): Eukaryota > Metazoa > Chordata > Mammalia > Rodentia > Gliridae > Glis > Glis glis. Next base: position 8,251 of record PVJS01048713.1, read on the forward strand.
TCTACCTCTGAGCTATATGCCCAGCCCTATTTTATTTATGTTTTTTTTTTTATTTTGAAGTAGGGTCTCACTAAGTTGCTGAGGGTCCCGGTAAGTTGCTGAGGCTGGCCTTGAACCTGTGATCCTGTTTCAACCTCCTAAGTACTGAGATTACAGGCATGTGCCACCATGCCCAGCTGAGTTTAATATATATTAACTCATGAATGATCAAGGAATTTTTTTGTGTATGTGGTACTGGGGATTGAACACAGGGCCATTCTACCTCTGAACTACCCACTCAGCCCTATTTTCTTTTGAAATATGGTCTCCCTAAATGGCTGAGGCTGGTCTGGAACCTACGATCCTCCTTTCTCAGCCTCACAAGTACTGGGATTACAGGAATTCAGCACCAGCCCTTGTTAAGGAATTTTTTTTTAAACAAAGCTGTGGTTCAACTGTAGTATATGTATCTGTTCAAAGCAAACATTTCATTTAAAATTAAATATCAGTAGGCCAGCAAGATAGAAGCAAGAGGATTTGCGATTGCATACCAAACTTAAAGTCCTTTTTGATGAAGGGGATTCAAGAAGAGTAAAAATCTAGGTTTTCCTCATGCTTGCACCTTGAATAAAAACTCGGTGTCCTCCCTTCCTCTGGGCTGATTAGTCCAGATTGCCGATGAGGCGGAATTATGAGCTTAATCTCGATGTGAGACAGGCGGCTTTGTGTTTACAGGTTTGAAATTTCTGAGCTAGAAGGGGTCTTAGAGGTCATCTAATTCAATTCCTCCATTTTATAAATTAGAAAAAAAAAGCCCAAATGGAAGTCAGAGAGGTTAAGTGACTGGCTCCTTGTAATAATTATGCCCACAGACTGCTTTTAACCCTGATTACCATGCACCCTGTTCACTTTTAGAGAAAAGAATTTCACAGCACCTTCTCTAATGGTGTGCATCCAATGTCTCCCCATTGTCCAGTAAGAAAAAGCACATTGCATACATGGTATGCAGATATTTAAAATGATATCATTATGTTGGAAAGCGCTTTGTCCATTTCTTCAAATGCCAAACATAATACAACCCAGATCTTCCATTCCCAGGTAGCACATAAGAAAAATGAATCAAGGAGGGAGGGGGGAAGACTGAAGAGCAAAACAGTTCAAATAATTCTATGGCAATATGTGAAGGTCCTACTACCAATCTCACTAACTCAAGAGGGGAGCAGGGTGGGATGTGGAGGGAAATACACAAAGAGCTGTGTGCACGCATGTTTTAACACATTGACTGTCACTGTGATGCATGATTGCAATGTACTAATAAAATAATTTTGAAAAAGGAAAAAAGAGCACGTGGCTCTGGAGTAAGATTCGAAGGACCCACAGATGACGGGGAGATGTGCCACAGTAATATACTGCCATCTCCTTTTGACCTCTTACATCATGGTTCTTAGCATGTTCCCTAGTCAACAGGGGCTCATAGTCCCCACACATTATTTCGCTTTAATGGTTTGAAAGCGTAATTATAATCAATGGCAAGGAAACATGTGATGCCATGGTTGTTTTCTCTGAGAATGCATTGGATTAAAGAATTTTCTGCCATCAGCAAAACTCTCCCTTTCCTCCACCTGCGGACCAGCCCTGGAGCGCCTGTTTGCTGTGGACACAAGATCTACAGATAATGCCTTCATCTTACTTGAGCTATGGGGTGGCATGACCAGCTACTTTCTGCATCATTTATTTTATCCATATTCCTTTTCTTAAGAAGATATTAATGAGAGAGGAGAGGGTAGGAAGAGAGGGCCAGGGAGAGAGAATTGTATAGCAGCTCAGGAAGTGAGGTGGGAGATAAAATCTGGGTATTCTATTGTCCTGGTTCTCTGTGCTCTGTAATTTTGAGAATATATTTAAACTATTTGTGTCTCAGTTTCCATCTTTATAAAATGGGACATGTTGGACTAGGTGAAGTTTTAACCCTGTTTTTAATGCTAAATTTTGCTATTCTTCTTTTATCTATCATCTATATATCTATATATCATCTATCTATCTATCTATCTATCTATCATCTATCTATCATTTATCTATCTATCATCTATTGATTTATTTTTGTACTCCTGGGGATGAAACCCAGGGACCTGTGCATGCTGGGCAAGCACCCTATGACTGAGCCACATCACAAGCCGATCACTAGCCTTCTTTTAGAAAAGAAGAGTAGCAGCAATACAAACCCGACTCCTTAGTAAGTTGCACTGATGACATATAGAAGGGAAAGACTTGGCTCTAGTTCCCGTTTTAATGAATAGTCTTTTATATTTACTTGTTTATGTTATTCCTGTAAGGCTATCTTTACACTAGCACAGTGACTTGGACAGTGTAAGCTTACTAGATAACAGAAGAAAACTAGAGGTGATCTGCAGAAAAACAATAAAATCTGGGCTCTGTGGACTCTGATGTCTACAAAAAACATTCTAAAAAATGAATGTCAGCCGCCGTAGTTTGGACTGCTTTGCCTTGTATATCATCTTGTGCACCATGCAGTGTTTAGCAATTGAAATCAGTTGGCCTTTTCTGTGGATTATCTGTGTTTCCATATCTGTTATCTTGGCAGGCCTGAAGAACTTCTGGCAAGTAGAAGGAGGTGTCTTTCCCTCCCCCCTCAACTATTTGCATCCACTCATATCCATGGAGATGTCTGGTCTTTAGGTGGCTCATGCCTGTAATCCCAGTACTTGGGAGGCTGAAAAAGGAAGACTGTAGGTTTGAGGCCAGCCTTAGAAATTTGGTGAGACCCTGTTTCAAAATAAAAAGTCAAAAGGGATGGAGTGTAGCTCAGATGTAGAATGCCTGTGGGGTTCAATCCCTAACACACACACACACATACACACACGCACACACACACACACACACACACAGACACATACACACAAGAAGAAGAAGGAGGAGGAGGAGGAGGAGGAGAAAAAGGAAGGAAGAAAAGGTTCCCAAGAACCTGGAGTTCAAGTGTACTGGTGTATTGCAGAGCTGGAGAAAGGTCTTGGCCGTATGGCAGAGGATGCCCTTGACGAACAGAGAAGTGACTACACCAGGCACAAAGCATCTAAATGAGCCCAGTAGAGAAGAACACAGGCACATTTGTCCCAGAGGCCTTGGAGATGCTGCCAATGTTAGAGCTTTGCTGCAAGACTGAGATGGGGCTGTTAAACAGATGGAGGCTCAGAGGTACTAGAAATTGGCAACTGATGTGACTATATCCACACACGTAAGCTGTTTAGTGCTCCCCAGATATTCCATGCACTCCCCTTGTCTCCTAGTTTTATTTGTAGTTAAGTTGTGCAGGTGACCAGTTCAGACCAATGACCTGTGGGCAGAAGTGAGGTGTGTCACCTCCAGGTCAAAGGTTAAGAGCTGGCAGCCTTGTTCCATCTCTTTCTTCCCTTTCAAGGGAAACCTCAGAGGACCTGTGTGGCAGTGGCATGGTCAGTAAATGCAGGAGGGCTGTTCTGCTGGCATCACACGGGACCCCCACGTGAACCAAAATAAGCATTGCCGTGAAGCCATTGAGATCTGGGAGTTCTTAGAGCATGTGCCCAAAATTGAACAATAACAACTAGGTGCTGAGCATAGAAAGGGAAGACTCTTTTTTCTTTGGGATAAAATTCCTGCCTTAGTATGTTCATCAAAAGCCAAGTTCCACCAATTTTCCCATTCCAGAGTCTTCATTTCCATTCTACCATGAGATAATAGGTACCTAGTCCAATGAAGTCCTAACTGTTCTCCCACCTCCAATCTCCCCTGCCTGTAAGTCATTCTTTATTCCACTCTTAGAATTATTCTTGTAAAGCCTTGCCTACAGTATGAAGCACAAACTTATTAGGTACTTAGATCCACTTAGGAGGAGCCCAGGAACCAGGCCAGCAAACAGAACAGGACTCTGCTTCCAGCCACCCAGCACGTTGTCTCTGTGCGCCTGCTGGCACTCAGCCCTTGTGATGTTGAAGTGACCACTGCAAATAGCTTTCTTGAGTTCAGAGAAAGGGAGTCCAAATTCCAGTGAAGTCAGTCAAGGCAATCTTAGACTCCAATTCAATTAAAATATTTAAAAAATGGTCCTAGTTCTTTGTCCTTTATATGATTTTTTCTTCAATGAAGCAAATTGTATCTGTACTAAGGATTCAAACTTTTCTAAAAAAGCATTTTTAAATAGTAATTTTGGTTGTTCACCCGACCATCATGTTAGTCTGCATTTGAATAGGTTCATTCAGTGTGCAGATGGGGAAGCCTGTATGTTTGTGTGTATGTATGTGCATATGTGTGTGCGTGTGTCTGTGTGTGCGCGCGCACATGCACACGTGTGTGTACACATCTGTGCATATTTGTGTGTTCTTTAGTTATTGCTCAAAATGAGTATCAAGTTTTGTGCCATCTTATTTCACTGAATTAAGCATCCAGCTTGCTGAGTACAGAGAGGATCTTGCCTCTCTCTCTCTCTCTGTGTAACTCACTGTCCCACCACAGTGATAAATCCTTCACAGGACAGCTTTTAATCAGTATATGTTTTAAGAGATGACAACAACAATTCATCTGGTTCATCTCATGCTGCAAATGTGTGTGGCCTGCTTCTGTTTGGTGACCCTGGATGGCACTTCTGGGTCCCACCAGGACTTGTGGCGCTGCCTTTTTGTCCCCTTCTGATATTATGCTCCAAATGGCTGAAGGCCAGCTAAGCTGGTCCACTCTTGCTCCTCCTCAGCTGGCTGCAGCCCCAACCACTTGTCTTGTACCTTGGGGTTCTAGTCCAGTGCATCCTTGGACTCCCCATCCGCCCCCTTTGGCTTGGCAGTGACTGGCTGTATTTTATCAATTAAATGTAGCAGGGCTTCACACAGCACTTTCCCCCTCTGAGTCACCCTGCATGAAAGGAAGGGATGAATCAGAGATGACAGCTCAGTTTAAGGCAGTGACTGACTGGCACAGAACAAAGGGACCTGCCATACTTTAGGGAGGTCTCTCTTGCCTGGTGACTTGGCCCCTTGGGGACAGGCTGTTTCTTGTTTCTGAGTCACTGACAGTTATTTTTGTTGAACTAGAGGTGTTCTATTCAGTCCCCAGTGACATGAAATCAATGAATCCCAAGATTCGGGGCAGGCTCTAGGGCTTGCGACATCAGAGGAAAACACTGATTAAGGATTAATGCCATCTGGGGAACACCCAAGTCCACATAATGGCATTAACCCAGTGCCAATGTGTGGCTGGGTGAACCCAGCAGTGTCCTGGGATCCACTGAGAGCCAGGGTGCTTTGATTTCTAACCTTTGAAGGGGTGGAAAAAGGACTTGCTGGAAAGCCTTGAGTCATGCTGTGGTGGTGGTAGTTAAGTTCAGGATCAAATGACCACTTCATCTTCAAAGGCTCCCGAGGCTGCGCAGCACTGAAGGAGACTAGAGCAGGCAGTGTTATTTTAATAGTCATTGATCAAGAGCTCAAGTAACTGGTTCTAAGTGCCTTGTGTTAAGTGGATAGTGGACCTATCTTTTCTGTGTAGACCCCTGAACTGTCCTGTTGGGAAAACTCTAATCTAGTCTCTCAGGAATTGAAATAGCACTCCATGAAGAACTTTCCCCATTAGCGATGACCACCCTTGTGGAGATCCCGGGCAACATATTTAAACGTCTGTCATCCACACCAAAGACATGGCCTCACATATCAAGCATCCTCTTTTCTTCCTCCTGCGTACTCCCAAGATGTCAGATCCACTGAAGAGCCACTCTTTCCTCTCTGATGCTGCAAGTGGACCACAGAAGTCTCAGAAATGGTCCTGCCGGAAATGGCATTCAGGACACCTCCTCATGCTAAGGAGGTGTGTCTAGGCCTTCACTGGAAGACAATTTTATCGACATAACATTTTTCAGAATAGTTGCCCTCCTTCTTTACAGAAGTCTCCCAGTGCTTTTGAAATTCTTGATATTGTGCCAAAAAGAAAACATCAGATAGATGCCCATGACTATTAACATCTCTCTTTGATCACCTGCTAATCTCCTCCCCCAGCTCAGGACTGTCTGTGGGCATCAAAGCACAAGACATAGTCAACATTGGCCTCTGGTAATCCTGACCCCGTGCACCAGAGGGCCTCTACAAACAATTTGGAATGGATTTGAGGGATGTTTTTTCTCCCTATTTTTCTAATTTCATTACTTTGGGGGAAATAATTTTATTTCTTTGGCTTTCACTCAGTTTTCTCATCTGACAAATGAATGGGTTAGGCTGAAATGTCCCTAAGTATATCCGTCTAGTTCTAAACCTTCTTAGCATTTTCTCCCATGAATTATTTATCCGTGTTGTCAGAGTTTGTGATCTTTGCAATATTCTTAAGGCAGATCATGAAGACAGACTGTCCTCAGGAATCTTCCATTTAAAAAGCGTATGTACAAGCAGTAGTTCATCTGCTCTCCCCCTAAAATCATGTAAAGTAGGTTGGGCGGGCGTTACTATCTTTCCCACTTGGTGATGGAGAAAGCGATGTTCAGGGCCGGGCGTGGTGGCGCACGCTTGTAATCCCAGTACTTTGGGAGGCGGAGACCGGAGGATCGGGGTTCGCGGCCAGCCTCAGAGCGCCCGCTCTCTCTCTCTCTCTCTCTCTCTCTCTCCTTAGTGAGGCCCTCCGCAACTTCGTGAGACCCGGTTTCAAAATAAAGCATAAAAAAAATAGGGCCGGGGGCGTAGCGC
>PVJS01048714.1:0-14945 GCA_004027185.1 Glis glis
GGGCCTCACTAAGTAGCTGAGGCTGGCTGCGAACCTGCGATCCTCCTGTCTCAGCCTCCAAGTACTGAATTAAAATCATGTGCCACCATGCCTGGAAATTTTGTGTGTGTGTGTGTGTGTGTGTGTGTGTGTGTGTGTGTGTTACTAGAGATTGAATCCAGGGGCATTCTACCTCCAAGCTACACCCCCAGCCCTATTTTATTTTTATTTTTTAACAGAGTCTCACTAGGTTGATGAGAGGCTCACTACTTGCTGAGGCTGTCCTTGAACCTGCAGTCTTCCTGTTTCAGTCTCCCAAGTATTAGGATCACAGGCGTGTGCCACCACTCTTGGCCACACTTCTGTTTTACTAAGAGCTTCTGGGCAGTTTCGTGTGTGTGTGTGTGTGTGTGTGTGTGTGTGTGTGTGTGTGTGTGTTACTAGGGACTGAACCCAGGGGCAATCTACCAATGAGCTATACCTCCAGCCTTTTTTCTTTTTTATTTTTGAGACAGAGTCTTGCTAAGTTGCCCAGGCTGCCCTCAAACTTATGATCCACCTGCCTTAGCCTCCTGAATCAGTGGGATTATAGGTCTGCACCACCATGCTTAGCCTTGGGCAGTTTCTGATAAAAATTTTAGGATCAGACTGCACTTTTCATCAAATTTGGGCTTTCCTGCAGGCAAAGCTGCAATCCACTGTCATCCATCCCTTTACTTGTGTTACAGTGTCTGAACACTGCTAGACTGTAATTTGATCTAGTTCTTTAACCCCAGAATCTAACCGATAGAAGGTAATGGAACACCAGGTCTGCCCATGTGATAAGGCGAAATTCTTCTGTCTTCTCACCTGAGTACGACAGGCCTGTGCCACCAGAAGAATGTAACGGTAACTCAGAATATGTGGGGTCCTTACAGCCCAGGAGAACATCCTTACGAAGAAGAGGAAGCATGGGCCCCACAAATTGCAGGTCAGTGTGAAGTGAGTGGTTTCAGAGAGTTTCTGAAATAACTCACTCTCATGTCTATGTAGGGCAGGGGCATTTTAAGAAAGAATAACTTACCTGAAATTCCTATCTGTTTGACTGATGCTGAATGAAATACCTTGATATGCAGGGCCAGTAACAGTTCCTAGTGGGTTCAAGGTCAAGGATATTGACTTTAAAGAGTTACCATCCAAAGGGGAGGTTGATGGGTAAAGACATTTTAGTAGGTCTGCATCCTTTTTCCTGCTTCTTATCAAGATTGGTATAGTACCTATTTCTTGTATACTTCAGTAAGTTTCAAAGACATGATTTTATTCATGACCTCTCTAAATCCTGGATGTTAAAGGGCTGCCTGGTGTGTGTGTGTGTGTGTGTGTGTGTGTGTGTGTGTGTGTGTGTGTGTGTGTTGTTTCTCTTGTTCTGTATTTCATTTCATTTCATTTCATTTCATTTCATTTCATTTCATTTCATTTCATTTCATTGTGGTACTAGGGATTGAACCCAGGGGTGCTCTACCACTGAGCTACATCCCCAGCCCTGTTTATTTTGAGACAGGGTCTAGCTAAATTGTCCAGGCTGACCTCTGAACTTGCCATCCTTCTGACTGAGACTCCCAAATAGCTGGGATTACAGGCTTGTACCCTCATACCTGTCCTCTTGCCCTTTAATAGCAGCAGAGATGTTGAATATCTCAAACATTCAAGGCCAGTCAATAGTTTAGGTCAGTAGTTAGCTTTACACTTTAGAATCTTCAGAAAGTCTTAGAGAGGGTTGGCTATCATTCAATTTGTCCTTTCATACTGCTGGAAATCCTTTTTTATTTTTTTGTTCCTGAGGATTGAACCCAGGGGCATTCTACCTCCGAGCTACACCCCTGACTCTTTTATTTTATTTTTTTTTTATTGACACAGGGTCTCCCTGGGTTGCTCAGAGTCCTATTACCTTGGTGAGGCTGTCCTCGAACCTGCGATCCTCCTGTCTCAGCCTCCCAAGTACTGGGATTACAGGCGTGCACCACCGTGCACCACCACACCAGTCTAGCAGACATTCTTGCTGAGTAATCTTGCTTTTAATCTGGTGGGGGAGATAGAAAATGAACAAAATAAATAAATAAAAATGTAGTATTTTAGAAAGTGTGATGGAGAGCTGGGCACGGTGGTACACTCCTGTAATCCCAGTCTTGGGAGGCTGAGACAGGAAGATAGCAGGTTTGAGGCCAGCCTCAGCAACTTAGTGAGGCTTCCAGGAACCTAGTGAGACCGTGTTTCAAAACAAAAAATAAAAAGGGCTGGAGTGTAGCTTGGAGGTAGAATGTCCCTGAGTTCAATCCCCAGCACCACACACACACACACACACACACACACACACATACACACGTGCTATGGAGCTGGGTGTGGTGGCGCACACCTGCAGTATCAGTACTTGGGAGGTTGAGACAGGAGGTTCGAGGCTAGCCTCAGCAAGTAGTGAGCCTCTCATCAACCTAGTGAGACTCTGTTTCAAAATAAAAATAAAATAGGACTGGGGGTATAGCTCAGAGGTAGAATGCCCCTGGGTTCAATTCCCAATACCACAGGCACACACAAAAAGTGCTATGGAGAAAAATCCATCAGGGGAGGGAGATAGGGAGTGGCTGTGTGGGATGTGGTTCCAATTTTGGAAGGGTAGTTGAGGAAGGCCTCACTGAGATGACATTTGAGGAAAGACTACAGGAGCTGAGCCAGTGAGCTCCTGGCCAGGGATCATCGAGGATTCGGACCCTGAGCCAGAGTGTCTGGAATGTTCCAGGAACTGCAGGGAGCAGAATGGCTGGAGTGAATAGAAAGGAGGGCAGAGAGATGGGAGCTGGGTGGGGGGGGGGGTAACGAGGAGCAGTTGTTTAGAGCCGTACATGCCATCCGAAGATTTCAGCTTCTACTCTGCATGATTCGGGATACTATTTGAGGATTCCAGTTAAATGATGAGATCTGACAGTATTCTAAAGGGACCCTCTGGCTGCACCGAGAGAAATCAGTCCAAAGATTGTCGCAATTATTAGAGATAATGGTAGCTTGGATGAGGTGGTCCTTCTTGGAGAACTGGTTCAGTTCTGAATATATATATATAAATTGTTTTTGGAACTGGGATTGAACCCAGGGCATCCTACCTCCGAGCTACACCCCCAGCCCTACTTTTTTATTGTTTATTTTGAAACATGGTCTCACTAAGTTGCCGAGGGCTCACTAAGTAGCTGAGGCTGGCCATGAACCTGCGATCCTCCTGTCTCAGCCTCCCAAGTACTGGAATTACAAGCGCGTGCCACCACGCCTGGCTCTGAATATGTTTTGAAGGTAGATGTAACAGGATACCCTGCAAATTAGATGTGCCATAAACAGGGGAGTCAAGGATAAATCCAAAGTTTTGGGCTTAAGCCACTGGAAAGGTGGCTTATCATCAATTTAGATAAGGAAGATTGTACAAGAAGCTAGTTTTTTGTGTAGAGGGGGGAAGTTCGGGGATTTGTTTCAAGACCCACTAAGTTTGAGACGCCTTTTAGACATTCTAGTGAAAATGTCCAGTGCTAAGTTGAATATGTAAGTCAGGAAATCAGTGGGGAGGTCAGGATTGGGGATGCACATTTGCAAATCAGCATATATAGGTCATAGTTAAAAGTCACATGACTGAATGAGATCATAAAGGGACTGGCTGAGATGGAGAAGTTTATAGGCTCTGAGTGCTGGGAAACTCCAATTATAAAAAGTTGAGAAAATGAGCCAAGGATGGTGGTGTGTGCCTGTGATCCCAGTACTTGGGCGGCTGAAACAGGAGGATCGCAGGTTCAAGGATAGCCTCAGCAACTTAGCGAGACTCTCGGCAACCTAGGGAGACCCTGTTTTGAAACAAAAAGTAAAAAGAGCTGGGGATGTAGTTCAGAGATAGAATGTCCCTGGATTCAATCCCCAGTGCCCCCCACACACACACATAGACACAAAGTTGAGAAAATGAGAAGGAACAGAGCCCCAAAGCAGGAGTCAAAGAGACAGAAGGGGAACCAGGAAAATGGTGTCATGGAAGGCAGTTGTGGGGAGTGGTTAGAAGAGGACAAAGCAAATATGGAGTTAAATGACACTTGTGGGTCACTGGTGACCTTAAAAAAAAACAGTTTCAGTAGAATGTGCATGCAGGAGCCTGTAATCTCAGTACTTGGGAGGCTGAGACCCTGTTTCAAAAGAAAAAAAAATATTGGACTGGGGGTGTAACTCAGAGTAGAAGTCCCCTAGGTTTAGTCCCCAGTACCACCAAAGAAAGAGAGAGAGTGAAGCCGGGTGTGGTGGCACACTCTTGTAATCCCAGTACTTGGGAGGCTGAGACTGGAGGATCCAGGTTCACAGCCAGCCTCAGCTACTTAGTGAGGCCCTCCGCAACTTCGTGAGACCTGGTTTCAAAATAAAGTATAAAAAATAGGGCCGGGGGTATAGCTCAATCCCCGGTACCGCAAAAAAAAAAAAAAAAAAAAAAAAAAAAAAAAAAGAAAAAAAAGAGAGCGAGAGTGAGAGAGAGAGAGAGAGAGAGAGAGAGCGAGCGAGAGCGCAAGTGCGCGCTGAGAAGAACTGGTGACAGGGAAGATAGAAACATTTTGAGGAGTTTTTCCATGAACAGCAGAGAGAGACAATATTCTATTTGACAAATCCAAAGACTTGTCATTTCTGGTTTTGTTTCTCTGTTATCTTTGACGCGATGCACTGTCCCTTCTCCTTTAAGACTTCCATCCGCCAATGTCTGTACCTCTGTGCCAAAGGAGTTTTTTTGTTTGCTTTTTGTGGTACTGGGCATTGAATTCAGGGGTATTCTACCTCTGAGCTACATGCTCAGCCCTATTTTTTTTTTAATTTTGAAACAGGGTCTCATAGGCAGGAGTGGTGGCACACGCTTCTAATCCCAGTACTTGGGTGGTAGAGACAGGAGGATTGCAGGTTCCAGGTCAGCCTCAGCAAATAGAGAGACTTTCATCAACCTAGTGAGACCCTGTTTCAAAATAAAAATAAAATAGGGCTGGGGATGTAGCTCAGAGGTAGAATGCCCCTGGGTTCAATCCCTAGTGCCAGAAAGAAAAGAAAAGAAAGAAAAGAAAAGAAAAGAAAAGAAAAGAAAAGAAAAGAAGAAAAGAAAAGAAAAGAAAAGAAAAGAAAAGAAAAGAAAAGAAAAGAAAGAAGGAAGGAAGGAGAAAGAAAGAGAGAGAAAGAAGAAAAAAGAAAGAAAGAAAGAAAAAGAAAGAGAAAGAAAGAAAGAAAAGGAAGGAAAGAAAGAAAGAAGAAAGAAAGAAAGAAAGAAAGAAAGAGAAAGAAAGAGGAAAAGAAAAGAAACAGGGTCTCACTAAGTTGCAGAGGGCCTCAATTGCTGAGGCTGTCCTCAAACCTGTCATCCTCCTGTCTCAGCTTCCCAAGTACTGGGATCACAGGCGTGCACCACCATGCCCGGCTGAGGAGTGTTTTTGAATCTTTCATACACGGGAGGCAAGTGCCAGGACCCTGGCATCCCTGGGACAGCCCTCAGCCAATGGCTGATGGAAGTTGGTAGATAGATAAATAGCACAGGTCCTTTGCCCTTTGGTGGGGTGTGGTGGGGTGGGGGACACTTCTGAGGCTAGCGGTTTTACACCACTACCCAGTGTACCCATGGGAAATAAGGTCCAGTTGCCCACTGTGGTAGCCAGGCTTGAAGACACGCACTCTATTGGTTGTCTTCCCTTACTTGCCACATTTCCCACTCCCAAGATGGTGTTCCCTGTACTTCCCCAATAAATTGCCTGTTTTAGTCTTTGTTTCAGGATCTGCTTCTTGGGAAACCTAAATTAAGACACTGCAAGTTGAGCGTGGTGGCGCACTCCTGTAATCCCAGTACTTGGGAGGCTGAGACAGGAGGATCAGTTCAAGGCCAGCCTCAACAACTTAGCAAGACCCTCAGGAACTTAGTGAGACCCTGTTTCAAAATAAAAAATAAAAAATAAAAGGGGGCTGAGGGTGCAGATCAGAGGTAACCCCTGCTAAGTTTAATCCCTAGTACCACACCCCCCATGCACAAAGTCCCTTGCATATTTAGATATAATCTAAAATGTAATAAAGATCACATGGCCCTATGTTACTCAGTATCCACTAACACAGTTTATAGTTCATAAAATTTGCAATTTAAATCCCCTTTTCCACAAATAATTTTGGACAAATGCTTTCAGGGCGTTAGTGTTGCAGGAGGCTTGGTCCACGGATAGCAAGAGACTGAGGCTGGAGAAGGATAAAGCAGATTTCTTTATTCACTAGTGAAGGCCCAGTGAGCAAAAGCCCCGGATCTGAGCCCCAAATGGCATCATCATACAGATTATACAGTCCCAGAGAGCCAGGTTTCGATTGGATCAATAACAGGCAGGGGTACCAGTATGGGGGCTTGGGTCAGGTTTCCTTTCTGCTTCCTGAGCTAGATTTCCTGTATTAGCAGGGACCGGGGTGGTGCCATCTTGGGCTCTAAGTTGTTGAGACTGAGTGGCACTGTCTTGTGGGACTTAGCTGCCTTATCTTGTGGTCTTAGCTACCTGGACAGGCCCTGCTTTGTTCCCCTCAGAGGGGGGCCTGTGAAGAAAGCTTTATTCTTAAACTGGGCCTGGTGGCACACACCTGTAATCCCAGTACTTAGGAGGATCGCAGGTTCGCAGCCAGCCTCATTTGTGTAGGAATAAATCACTACTAAAAGAATTCATGCCTTCAATCTGTTTTACTCCTTATACCTAGCTGAAACATTGGGTACTAAAATAAGAGTTGCTGCTGGGCGTGATGACGCACGCTTGTAATCCCAGCATTTGAGAAGCTAAGACAGGAGGATGGCAGGTTCTCAGCCAGCCTCAGCAACTTAGGCCCTCCGCAACTTAGTGAGACCCTGTTTCAAAATAAAGAATAAAAATAGGGCTGGGGGTATAGCTCAGAGGTAGAATGCCCCTGGGTTCCAACCCCTGTACTGCAAAAAAAAGGAAAGCTTTATTCTTCTATCTTGTCCCTAGACTTTTTGCAAGGAGTCTTCAAGGACATAGCCAGCCTTTTGCCTCATTAGGAAATGGAAAGATTGAGAGCTTTTTTTTTTTTTTGCAACTAATCTCTAGGCTTCTTTTTCTACCTGTGATAATAAGAAATATATATTTGGCCTTTGTCCCAGGGTCCTGACACAGGACTTCTAAAACCCTTGGAACCCGGGTATGGTGGCACATGCCTGTAGTCCCAGTACTTGGGAGGCTGAGACAGGAGGATAGCAGGTTCGAGGACAGCCTCATCAAGTAGTGAGACTCTCATCAACCTAGTGAGACCCTGTTTCAAAATAAGAATAAAAAATAGGGCTAGGGGTGTAGCTCGGAGGTAGAATGCCTCTGAGTTCAATCCCAAGTACTAAAAAAAAAATCTTGGAATTTCACAAATGACAGGGGCAATAGGAGTATCTTTTGTTGTTCATAAGCTCCTTAAAACCATACCTGAGTTTATGCCACTAACAGGATTCCTAGTGGGTCCCTATATGGCTTCAGGATGGCAGCTGAAACCAACCCCTTGGAGCTTTTAGCCCTGCCCTTGCACCTCTGAGGAGAGGGGAGGGGCTGTAGATTAAGTTCAGTCACCAATGTGCAGTGATTTATCAACCATGCCTACAAAATGGAACCTCCTCAAACATCCCTGAACAATGGGGTTCAGAGAGTTTCCAAACTGGTGAATGCATGGAGTTACTGGGGGGGGGTGTTGTGCCCACCGAGGGCAGGGCAACTCTGCACTCCTTCCTCTCCATCTTTCCTCCTGCCTTTTCCCCATTGGGCTGTTCCTGACGTGTGTCCTTTCTAATGAGCCAGTAATGCTAAGTAAAATGCTTTCCTGAGTCCCATGAGCTGTTCTAGCAAATTATTGGCCATGAAAAGGAGGCTGTAAGGACCCCTGATTGTTACTTGTTACTCAGAAGTACCAGTGTCAACTTGGGCCTTGCAGCTGGTATCTGAAGAGGGACAGTCTTGTGGGATCTAACCCTAGTTGGTGACATGTGATGATAATTCTGAGTAGACTGAATTGAATTGTAGGACACCCTGCTGGTTTTGGCAGAGAAGTGGAGACTCGGCTGGTGTGGGAAACCCCTCCACATTTGTGTTGGAAGTGTTGTGAGTAGAAATGGTCAAGAACTGCCAAAACCTTCAAAATATGTGTGCTGCCTGCATGTTGAAGGCATTAACACACTCTGACCATTGTCGGGTAGGGGGATGAGAACAGAAGTTTGATTTCATGCCAGATATATTAATTCGCATCAGTGATGTCTAATTGCATAGTCTAGGAAATCATTAATTAGGTAATAATGCTCAGGGCTCTCAAGTGATTTTCCTTTTAGAACACTTTATGAATATTAATTATCCACCCTAGAATCTGTGAGGAAGACAGATTATTTTATGGTCAGGTGCTTATTTAACTCATCTTGAGAGACTGATTTTTTTCCCAGTGAGATACACTTAATTACTATTAAGATATGAGACTTCATAAGTATACAAAGAATGCTGGACACCCCATCTTTAATGTAGCCAAACACATACTTCCCTTCTCTCTACAGCTATAGAACTAAAAATTCTATACTTCTAAAATTATCTGAGAGTCTTCACATTAAAGTTGTGGAAAAACTTAGATCAAGAGTTGAGTCCCGATTATTTTATCACCTGTCTCAATGTCTGTTTTGGAGTCTCTGAGAAAAGAAAATCAGTCTGGTGGGCTGCAGATGTAGCCCCTGGGTTCGATTCCCAGAACTGCAAATAAATAAATATATAAATGAATAAATAAATAAATAAATAAGAGAGAAAAGAAAAAAGAAAACCCGTCTGGAGTGTTCTCATTCATTCTCTTTTAAGAGTATCTCTTTCTGCCAGGCATGGTGGCACATGCTCGTAATCCCAGTACTTTGGGAGGTGGAGACCAGAGGATCCGAGTTCGCGGCCAGCCTCAGCTTGCTCGCTCTCTCTCTGTCTCTCTCTCTCTACTTAGTGAGGCCCTTTGCAACTTCGTGAGACCCGGTTTCAAAATAAAGTATTAAAAAATAGGGCCGGGGGTGTAGCGCGGAGGTAGAACGTCCCTGGGTTCAATCCCCGGTATCGCAAAAAAAAAAAAAAAGAGTATCTCTTTCTTAGCTGGGCGTGGTGGTGCACACCTGTCATCTCAGTGCTTGGGGAGGCTGAGACAGAAGGATCTGAGTTCAAATCCAGCCTCAGCAACTTAGTGAGACTCTGTTTCAGAATAAAAAATATCAGGTGGGGCAGGGGTGGAGTGGGTGGTATAGCTTAGGGGTAGAATGCCCTTGGGTTCAGACCCCAGTCAGTACCACAAACACAGAAAGAAAAAGTCCATCTCTTTCTTTATTCACATCTTAAAGTGTTGATAGTCTCCATGGCTAATGAAAGACATGTAAATAATGTTTAATATGCACAGTGCAGCACTTTGCACACAGCATGGTTCCATATCATGATGTTCTGATGGAGGTACTCTGTGATCCCCATTTTATGGACTGGAAATTAAGCAGCAGAGAGCTTAGCAATTTGCTCAAGTTCCCACCATTAGTAAGTGGAGGCCAGGACCTGGACACAGAAGTTCTGTCTCCAGGGACCATGCTGTTTATCAACCCACTGTTTTCTGCAAGGTGGACTGTGCCTATTTGGAGACTCTCAAGCCTGTCAGACAAGCCCACCCACCTCTTCACAGCATTACAGCTATAGATCCTTGTGCTTACTTACTGTGCATTTCCATCTCATTGTCTAGCAAATACTTTGAATTCTAGATAACAAAAACTGAGTTCATTCCTACCCCCACCCCCTGCCCCATGAATATCCTGCACCTGGTTTAGAAAATGGAATCATCAATCAGTCAGTGAAGGAGTCACAATCCTGGGAATTATCTTTGGCTCCCCATTTCCCCCTCAACTTTTATCTACAGGTGCTTTGACTTTGGTCTTTTATGCCTATTGTCATCTATGGGAAGTGGTGCATGCTTATAATCCCAGTACTTGGGAGGCTGAGACAGGAGGATCACAGGTTCACGACCAGCTTCAGCAACATAGTGAGACTCTCAGCAACCTGGTGAAGCCTTGTTTCAAAACAAAAAAAAAATTTAAAAAGGGATGAGAGTATAGCTCAGAGACAGAATACCCCTGGGTTCAATCCCCAATACCCCCTCCCCACACACACACATCAGTCTATCAACACTTTAAGATGTGAGTAAAAAAAAAAAAAAAGCTGGACGTGGTGGCGCACACTTGTAATCCCAGTACTTGGGAGGCTGAGGAGGATCGCAGGTTCGCAGCCAGCCTCAGCTACTTAGTGAGGCCCTCTGCAACTTGGTGAGACCCTGTTTCAAAATAAAGAATAAAAAATAGTGGCCGGGCGTGGTGGCGCATGCTTGTAATCCCAGTACTTGGGAGGCTGGGAGGCCAGATCCAGGTTCGCGGCCAGCCTCAGCTACTTAGTGAGGCCCTCCGCAACTTAGTGAGACCCTGTTTCAAAATAAAGTATAAAAAATAGGGTCAGGGGTATAGCTCGGATGTAGAATGCCCCTGGGTTCAATCCCCGGTACCACAAAAAAAAGAATAAAAAATAGGGCTGGGGGTGTAGCTCGGAGGTAGAATGCCCCTGGATTCAATCCCCAGTTCCGCAAAAAAAAAAAAAAAAAAAAAAGAGAGGTACTCTTGAAAGAGAATGAGATGCTCTGAACAGGTTTTCTTTCCTTTTCTTTTTGCAGTGCTGGAGACCAAACCCATGGCACTGCACATGCTAGGCAAGTGTTCTACCTCTTACTGAGCAGCAGGAGTTTCAGGCTGTGCATAAACCATGTCCACCATTGTGATTCATACATGCTGAGGTATTGAAGAACCAAAGCGATGCCATGACAGGCTTTAGTTAAAGCTTTAAGTAGAATAGGCCTAAGTATCTGTTTTTCTAGAAGTTAAGTTTCTATAGCCTGTTGCCCCATACCCTATAGAAACCATTAAGTGTGCTAATCTGATCCTGTCCCTAGCAAACCCTAGAAACAGCCAATCGGTGTCAAGCACACCTGGGTCTGGAATTTGCAGATAATCGGGCGAGGCCACTCTGACCAGAGTCAGCAGGCCCCTCACCCATCCTGGGACATTCTTGAGAAAAGTACTGCAGGCCCGACCAATCAGCTTAAATGTCACCTTATATGGTTAATGCTTCCCTAATGATGACCCCTACCTAAGGCACGAAAATTAAACCAACCAGGGAACGCCAACAAGCTTATGTTTTAAACTAACCTATCAATGTAAAGGTGGGGTGGGCTGCCTCCTTAAGGGATAAAAGCCATTGCGTTGGTGCACGTTAGGAGCCCAAGCTCGAGCTTGAATAAAGGACTCTCGTGTGCTTTGCATCAGAATCGGCTCCTGGTGGTCTTTGGTGGGATCACGAACTTGGCATTTCATCTGGGGCTCGTCCGGGATCCCCCAACGACCCCCGGGACCCCCGAGTCCGGAGGGCTTCGGCCGAAGTGTGAGTGAGTTGTCTTTGTCTTATTGGTTGAATGGGTTTTGTTTGGCTGTGGCCGTGCAGTGCTAGTAAGGAATACAGAGCTCTCCATTGTGAGTGTGGGTTTGAGTCCCACTGAGTAGAAGCCTTTTAGGGCTGGCATGAGACGCAGGCTGACGGGCTGCAGCTGGCCGGGAGATCCGGGAGACATCCTGGACTCCCTGGGGTAGGCAGAGGATTAACGGGTCACTCCCGTAGAGTGGCGGGTCTCTCCTGTCAGGCAGCGGCAGGTCACCCCCCACAGAGTGCTGTGACCGGTGGGTTCGAGTCCCACCGAGTAATTGGATGTTTCTTTCTGCTCCTGGGAGTTTGGATTGCTGTGTGTATGTGTGTCTTGTTGATCACTTTGATAGTAATAGGGTTCGAGTTGTCACCTGAGTACTCTGGAATTGAACATTTGCTTATTGTTAGTCTAATTGCTGTTTTCACCCTTTATACTTTAGGATTAACGTGTTTGTGAAACCCTACGGTAGAAACATGGGGCAGAGTCTAGTAACCCCTTTGTCAGTTTTGGTCGGCCATTTTAAGGAAGTTAAGACCAGGGCTCATAATCTAGGCGTGGAAGTAAAGAAGGGGAAGTTTGTAACTCTTTGCCAGTCCGAGTGGCCGACCTTCAACGTTGGGTTAGGAACTTTTCTTTCTTTTTTTTTTTTTTTTTTGCGGTACCGGGGATTGAACCCAGGAGCGTTCTACCTCTGCGTTACACCCCCGGCCCTATTTTTTATACTTTATTTTGAAACCGGGTCTCATGAAGTCCCTAGTCCCCCAGCTACCATCTTCGTGGCTAGGGAAGAGAAACCACGCAAGGAAACTGAAAGGGCAAAAATGCCGTCTGCGCCCATGTACCTGGTGCTACAGGGGGGGAACGGAGGAGGAGGTGCTTTTCCCTCCACAAAATCCCAGTCCCCCACCATACCATCCTATTGTGCCAAGGAATGAGGAAGTGGCTCTAGCAGAGGGGGGAGCAGCCGCACTGCCTGAGAGAAACCTGAATGTGACTGCCCCCTTGGGGCCAGCGGGAACTCGGGCAGAACCCAGAGAGGGCTCAGTCCACCCACGCAAACTGTGGCTGACTCCACCACATTGCCACTGTAAGTTGCGGGGCCCCCTGATGATGATGGGAACCAACAAATGTATTATTGGCCTTTTGCAATTAGTGACCTATATAATTGGAAAAATCAAAATAAGAGTTTTTCTGAGGACCCTAATGGGTTAATACGTTTGATTGATACTATACTATTTACCCATCAGCCTACATGGGACAATATCCAGCAGCTTTTACAGGTTTTATTTACCACTGAGGAACAGGAGAGAATTCTCAATGAAGCCCACAAAGCAGTCCTGGGCGAGGATGGACTGCCCACCACCAACCCAGCCATCATCGAGTGCGGTTTCCCCCTCACACGACCAGATTGGGACCACAACACGGCAGAAGGCCTGGTGACTGGGTGCTAGTGAAGAGACTTCGGTGAGAAACCCTTGAGCCACAATGGAAGGGACTCTACGTGGTGATTCTGACGACGCCCACCGTTCTCAAGGTTGATGGAATTGCATCCTGGGTTCATCATACTCACGTCTGACCGGCTCCCAGCGACTTCCCCGCAGGTGAGAACCAGCTGATGTGGTCAGCTTCCAGACACCACGACAATCCTCAGAAGATCAAGCTCCGCAGGAGAAAACTGATGTCTATCGCCCTGGTGGACCGTCTGCCTCATTCTCTGGTGCCTGCCACCTGGTGGGAGCTCAAACCCACATCGGCCACTGAACCTGACATGGCAAGTGACCAGCCTCTCGATGGGTGAGGTGCTCACTGCGGCATCCAGAACTGCACCTCTGAACACATGGTTCCCCGATTTAATCTTTAACATTGATGATCTGGTCGGGTTCGATCCATGGCCTCGGCCATCGCTAACCCATAACACTCCCAACCTGGGGTTCGGCACAGTCAGTTTTTACATCCCTGGCCCCCCTAATCGATATTTCTATGTTTGCCCTGGACACATAATGGAAAAGGCCCAGAGAAAGTGTTGCGGGGTGGTGGCCAATATTTTTGTGCATCCTGGGCCTGTGTCTCTACCAGCCATATTTGGTGGACACCCCCTTACAAAGATGATCTAATACAAATGAGTCTCATAGATAGTGGCCCCCCCCCAATTTGGTGCGTTTTCAGTTTACAGAGAAAGGCAAGAAAGACAACCGATGGCGCAGCTCAGGGTTAATCTGGGGGCTCCGAATCTATGAACAAGCCTCCCATGACCGAGGGGCCTTATTCCAAGTCCAATTAACAGTGCAGATGCCCAAGATTAGCGGAGGGCCAAATAAAGTGATAATGCAAAAGGTCTAGCCTATTCGGCCCACTCTCCCTCCCACTCAACTCCCTCCATCCGGCCCGGGGAATGTGATGAGTACATTAGCCTCAGACTCAGGAAACTCGGCCCACAGATTTTGAATCTGGGCCAGAATCCATCGATGTGTTGACCCTTTAATAGTGCTCTTAGAACGGTCATTTCAGGTCCTTAATGCCACCCTGCCCGAGAAGACACAATCCTGCTGGTTATGTTATGACGCAGCGCCTCCTTATTATGAAGGCATAGCAGTGATGGGCAATTTCTTGGTTGAAATGTCAAGTTCTTGGTGCAGATGGACCTCTGAGGGTACTTTAACTTTACAGTCAGTGTTTGGACAAGGGCAATGTGTGGGGCAAGTTCCTCATAGCCACCAGCACCTATGTGATCAGATCTCTGCAGAGCAGCAAGAAAACAGGTACCTAATCCCACCCCCAGACAACTGGTGGGCTTGTTCCATAGGACTAACTCCCTGTGTCCAACCCTCTGTCCTAAGATCCACTGGGGGATATTGTGTATTAGTGCAATTAGTCCCCAAAATAATATACCATTCAGAAGAAGAGGTGTTCAAGCTACTCGAAAGAACACCAACCCGTTTTAAAAGAGAGCCAATCACTGCTCTGACCCTAAGTGTATTGCTGGGACTGGGCCTGGCTGGAGCGGGCACGGGGATAGCCTCACTAGCCACTCAGGGCCAGCACTATTCTAGCCTCAGAGCGGCCATTGATGTAGACATAGAGAGATAGAAAAGTCTATTTCACATCTCCAAGAATCCCTGTCATCATTGGCAGAAGTCGTTCTACAAAACAGACGTGGCCTCGACCTAGTCTTGTTACAACAAGGAGGTCTATGCATCACTCTGGGTGAAGAATGTTGTTTTTATGTAGATCACTCTGGTGTTGTACGGGAAACTTTGGCAAAGGTCAGAGAAAGTTTAGCAAAATGGAAAAGAGAACAAGAAGAAACCCAAGGATGTTTTGAATCCCTTTTTAATAGCTCCCCCTGGCTCACCACCTTGATATCCACCCTCTTAGGACCCCTGTTTATCCTGTTGCTGATTTTAACACTTGGCCCA
>PVJS01048715.1:0-14945 GCA_004027185.1 Glis glis
CGCCCCTGGCCCTATTTTTTATGTTTTATTTTGAAACCGGGTCTCATGAGGTTGCGGAGGGCCTCACTAAGGAGAGAGAGAGAAAGAGAGAGACAGGGAGAGAGAGAGAGAGAGAGAGAGAGAGAGCTGAGGCTGGCCGCGAACCCGGATCCTCTGGTCTCCGCCTCCCAAAGTACTGGGATTACTAGCATGCGCCACCACGCCCGGCGCATCTCACCATTTCTATTGCTGTCACTTTTTCCCTTTCAAATGTCTCTCCTTTCTGCATTACTATGGCAGTCTCCACCTGGACTTCCTGCCCAGCCCTTGGAGAAGCCATCAGTAGACAGTGCAGTCCTAGGAGGACTCATCAACTGCTGCCATCCTGACCCTGAGGCCTCGGATTCTACTTCTCTCTCCTTTGCTCATTCGACTATGACCACAGTGTCTCTGTCCCGCTCCTCAAATGTGCCAGGCCTGTTCCTGCCACAGGACATTGGCATACAGCTCTTCCTGCCTAGATATTGTTCCCTCAGGTGGGCATGAGTATCTATGTCTATAATCAATCTATCATCTATAACCATATCTCCATCTCTATCACCTTCCTCCTCTACAACCTCTTTCATGTATATACTCAAATCCCACTTCCCCACGAAGCCTCTTCTGACCTGCTTTTAATTGCAAACCCTACCACTCCTCTCCCCTTCCTCTCTTGATTTTCTTCGCTGCATGTGTCATTATCCAACAGACTTCATGCTTATTGCTTTTTCTATCGTGCATCTTCTCCCATAAAAATGGAACCTCTACGGAGGCAGATATTTTTGTCTGCATTCCTTGTTGCTGAATCCTGAGCATCTAGAACAGGACTGAGTGCATATTGGGGGCATGCATTTGTTGAATGAAGTAATTCAATAAAGGCTTCAAAGGTTGATAAGTCCTATTTGACTGGGATCCAAGGTCTCTCACCTCTAAGTCTTCAAGTAGTGACACTCTGTATCAATTCCTTCTACTCAGTCCCTAAAATAGCTCCATGCACAAGAGACCAGACCAAGCAAAGGAACAGCTTTGAACATATAGAGCTTTGTACACAAACTCCCAAGTAGGACCCCAGAACCAGGTGAGCCCAGCTGGGACTTGGATATCCTGCCTGCTCTCTGGGGCATATCACTCTGACTGCCAGGAAAAGCTAGTCCAAGGGAAAAGAAGGAAAATAGACAGCTTCTCCCTTTGCTTCCAAGTCTGGTTTTGAACATAACAGTCTGATATTTGAGCTTTCTGGCTGATGAAGTACATTGCCACAAATGGAATAGTCCTTAGTCAAATCAATTTCATTTTATTACCGTGCTATGACATAATGTGTCTCTCCTCAAACACAGCATCTAATGTAAAATATAAGTCCTAAGTAGATGGTTGTCACACGTTTTATGTATGTCCATTTTAATTTGGCCTGTGAAGTCTTCAGCAAGTGATCCAGGGAGTGTTGGTGAGCCTGCCGGGCCAGCTGAGAACTAGAGCAGGGACGACGGAACCCACCTTACCTCCGGATAGTCTGTGCTCCACACAGCAGTCAGAATGGATATTTGGAATTCAAGTAGGAAGCCATCAGTTGCTCTTCTGCTTAAAGCCCTACAATAGCTTCCACCCTCCTTCCACATGAAGTTCAAAGTCCTTGCAAGACATAGACCATCTTCTCCCACTTCCTTCTGACCCCACGCCTGTCATCCCAGTACTTGGAGACTAAGACAGGAGGATCACAGGCTTGAGGCTAGCCTCAGCAACTCAAGCTCTGCCTCAGGCAATTTATTCCAGGCGACTCAGTATCCTTGCTGTTCCTGGAACCAGCCAAGCACAATTCACCCTACCTTCCTCCTGTCCTGCCTGTTCCCAGGGACTGATCTCAGAGAGCCTATTCCTCTCTGCTCAGTGTTGCCTTTCTGTGGCTCCCAGCCAGACTGTTTTCAAACCTGTGGTCCTCTTATCTCAGCCTCCAAGTACTAGGATTACAGGCACGTGCCACTACGCCCGGCAAGTTTGTTGGTTTTGATCACGGCCGTGTCTGAAGTACCTACAAGAGGTGCCAGGCATTTGTAAGTACTTAATCCTGACTCCCTATTATTGTACTGGTCTTGTGGGTGACCAGACTTTCTAAAAGATAAGCCAAAGCCAAAGGGACCAGTACTTAATTAAAAGAGATTGGGAGAGACAGGGGGTGGGTGGGGGAGATAGAGAGAGAGAGAGAGAGAGAGAGAGAAAGAGAAAGACTTGTGCTCCAGAAACCTCAAGCTCCTAACATTGTTCTTACAAGAGAGTTCTCCTCCTAGGATCCCTCGAGACACTGGCTGATCCGGGCTCAGTCCATCCACCTTCCTGCCTCTTCTCTTTGTGGTCTGGTGCAGGTAAAGTGAGAAGGAATCCTAAGCACCCCACTCCTGAAGGCCATACCTGCCCTGTTGTGTCTGCCAGCTGCTCTCAAGTCTGAGAATGAAACGTCCCCAAACCAACACTATGATTTCAATTTGCACCAGGAAGATGGTGAAAATCGGAAACATTTGAAACCAAAGACCTGATTTGGCTCAGAAAAGCTCATGCTTATTAAAATCTTCAAAGACCAGACATAAAAATGGTCCATGCTTTAGATTATCTCCCTCTCATGTGTCATGTCTGGAATCATTTTTACAACATGAAACACAAAAGCTCTGGAGTTCAGTTCTCTCCCCGCTCGCCCCACCTCTTGTTGGCACGGTTCCAGAACTCTCCAGGTCCGTGGGTCACCAAAGAGAGAATATGGTCAGAGAGCTTCTCTGAAGCATAAATACCGGGGCCAAATTATTTTCAAAACCCAGATGAGTTTAGATAGGTCATTAGAGTTCAGGGTTTAAAATAAAAGTTTTAGCAAGCTCCTGTGTTTCACTAAAAAGGCAACATATATGGGTGGTATTGTGGGCTAGTTTTATATGAAGTCTTTTGTAGATAAACATTTGCTATGAATTTCAATCTGTTAAAGGGGAAGGGAGTGAACACACTTCCTTTTCTAGTGTTTACTCTATGAAAAGCACTGGCCCGGGGGATCTCGTGCACAATTAATCAGCGCGTTGCCCTTATCTTAAACAATGATGCCAGTTCCAACCCCTAGAGAACACAGACAGCATCGTCATGGTCCCCTCAGTTTCTCTGCTATCCCTAATTTATTCACGTTCCTATCCGCCATCACTTGCTGCTCTCCTGTCTCAGTGGATACGGGTATGAGTTGGGACGTATGCTTGTTCAGCACCAAGCCCTCCACCTCCTGGGGAGTTGTTCTGATCTACCTTTAGCCTTTCCAAGATCACCTGCACCAATCAGCTTCTCTCATTCTCTGCTATCTTCAACTTCTACTACTGGCTGATCATGTTCAACCAACACACAGGTTCAAGTCTCTTCCACCTGACATAACCTCGTCTCGGCTCCTTTGACCCATCTCTAACCACCATGCATTTCTGTCTTTCCAAGGGAAGTGGGCCTGACATGCTAAAGGTATCTCGTAGGACCGTAAGGGGTGAAGAATACAAATCACCTCTTTCCCAGGATGCCACAGAATTGTTACCTGAAAGCATTCAGATGTGTTCTGGCCACCAATTTCTGCCTTCAAATGGGTACAGTTTGGAAATCGTTGTTACCACCTATTCTCTTTGGAGTATGTAGTGATGAGTATTTTTAAACTATACCAATTTGAAAGCACAAAGGTTTAGATAGATTTTCCAGATTTCATTGGTTTCTAGAGTGTTCTATCTAAGACCAATAGAAGCTGGAGGTTGAGGGTGAGAGGCCTGGGGGATGAGTCTATACAAGCACATGAATGGGGTGGGGTTACATAAGGCCAATGGAGGAGAGAAATTGTTTCTGTTCTCTTCCCAGCGACCGGCTTTGAGGATTTATGGGGAAAGTTGTTAATGTCAGACACCGAAAGCAATAGTTCTGGGAAAACTTTTCATGACATTTCCAGTAAAGTCTTGAGTCTTTGGGTACCAGCACAACTACTTTGGGAACCAGGTGACTCAACCTGGAGCGACAGCTTTCTTTCTATCTCTACCCAGAAGTTAGCAACTCTGACTGCATGAAGATGACCAACTTTGGGGAAATCAGGTGACTGCATCCTTTCACAGGAATGCTATTATCACAAGACAGACCCCATGAGGTCCCAGGGTTTGCATCATTGGCTATGATTTGGACTGCGATTTGCATAGTGACTATTACTTTGGAGTTTGTGAGCACATGTGGGCACAGCACAGAGACAGTAAAAATACTTGGGAAAGGTTGCTCAGTGAGAGGAGAGAGTGTGACATGAGATTGCTGATGTTTCTCAGGAGGCCAGAGGAATTAAATGCTTTCTCCACAAGGGCAATGATTGGATCATCCCTAGATCATCCCTGATTTGGTAGGTGCTAATAAATATGCTTCGATGACATGCATTTCGGCTAGGAGAGGGTGGTCAGCTTGCAGAAGGTGGGACACTTAGTCTGAACAGCTGGAATCATGTAGAGCCCAGGAAGAAGCAGCGGGGGCCAACTTGAGGGGGTGGAAGAGAGACATGAAGGAAAAGCAATGAGTTTAAAAACAGGTGAGAAATAAGGTGGGAGATGGAGAAGGGTATGGGATTCACTGTGAGTACAACGGTGGCACAAACTCCAATAGATGGGAAAGACCCAGACGGGCCTGAATCTATCGTACGTTGCTGTGTGTGGTGCTTCTGTTCACTGTAATGGGGACATTATCTTAAAGACTTTCATGGCGGCCATGTGGATGGGTGGGATGGGCATGCTAATTCCTTGTTCTAGGTAAGAAGAGTAAGAATGAGGTTAAATGGTAGCTTGCTAAAGGTCACACAATTTATTTTTGAGCAAGAACCCATGACTTTAAAGTGTATTCTAGAATATGTTTTTTTGCCCTACCACATTGCAAAAAAATGGAATTTTGGCTAGTGGTTAGATTTTGACTATGCAAATCTGTGGGCTCTTTTTGGTTTGTGTGTTCGTTTCTTCTCTTTTCGGTTTTGCAATGCTGACTATGAGGTGATATGCTTTCACCCTCTGTCTTTGACTGGGAAGATGAGAGCGACATGGGGAGATAATGAAAATGGAAAGAAACCAATTGAAAACCTGGCTTCATGGGTCAGGATGAGGATAACGTATTGAAACAGCTGAGCACCTCGGCGAGGGCTTTATATCACATCCCAACAACACAGAACAAATTGCACAAATTCTAGGAATTAGAGCCCGTGGTAACAAGCACTGCAGTTACTTTTTAAAATGTCACCAAATGTCTCTGTTGACTCTGTTTTGTAACCAGTTGCAAGCAGATGGTACTTTGAAGCAACAGTGCATTCTGCAAAACAATATCACGTCGACATTTTTGTCTGGTTTGCTAAGATAATGTGATGAAGTCCCAGATGAAAGGATGTTGGCGTGCGCTGACAGACACTGGCTACACACCAGTCTGTGGATTTGTTCTAATTTCTTATGAAGAGTTGATTCTTCAACTGTCAACTCTGAGATGGATTTCTGAAGGTTTATGAACTTGCTGAATAAAAGCTGCAAAGCCAGGGAAGAGAAAACGACCATTTCCTGAATGCCTACAGGGGGCCAGACTCATCATCTTGTAGATGAAACATATATGTAGCATCCTTAATGCTAAAACAATTCTATGGGTAGTTAGGGTAGCCTTTATTTTATTTTATTATTTTATTTATTTTGTACTGAGGAATTGAGTCCAGGGGCATTCTACTGCTGAGTTATACCCCTAAGCCCTTTTTTGTTTTATTTATTTTTTTGATACTGGGGATTGGATTCAGGGGCAAACCTCTGAACTATACTCCCAACTTTTCTTAAAATTTTTAATTTTGAAACAGGTCTCTCTAAGTTGCTGAGGGTCTAGTCTAGATGCTGAGGCTGTCCTCCAACCCGTGATCTTCCTATCTCTGCCTCCCAAGTACTGGGATTACAGGTGTGTGCCACCATGTCCAGCTGCTCTCATTTTAAATATAAAGAAATCGAGGCACTCCTTATCTAGTTATATATAGCTAGAATTCAGACCTTGATCTGACATCTAAATCCATGTTCTTCCTGTTTCATCTACTTCAGGTAGAATTCTGACCCTACCTGCCTTTATTGCTTGTTCTAAAAATATTTTCAGATCCACAAGAATTTTTAAGTATTAAAATGGACACAGTAAATGATTATGTAATGTAGTCTTATTCATGTATCAAATTTACTATTTTCAGAAATAAAAATTTGGGTTGTATTTTGACAAGTCCTCACTCAAAACCCATTCCACTTCATTTCTTCCTGCCTTTTTCTATATCAAACACTGGGGAGCAAAATATTCAGACATCCAGATTCCCTTGTTAGGGAAGGCCACGTTACATACCCAGCTTGACTGATAAGATGTGTGTGGCATGTCCTGATAGAGGACTTCTCATGCCAAATTAAAAGGCAAAGTTTGACAAAGAAAATTCTTTTGCGTCCTGCATGGAATATGAACTCAACATCGGAGGCACCGCAGCTATGTCAACACCATAAAAATGAAAGCCACATGCTAACACTGGTGGAGCGGGAATATAGAAGGAAGCTGGTTTCCTGCTGGCTTCCTCAAACAGCTGTACCAGCCCTGGACCACCTACCTCTGAGCTTCTTGTTATGTGAGCAAAAGAAACCCCTTAGATGTTAGAAGAACTGGGGTTTCTGATACTCATAGACAAATGCAATCCTGATACAGACACTCGAATTTTAAAGGACATTCCTATTTTCTAACACAGTTTCATTTTAATGCCAATTTTTGTCCTGATTTGTGTTTCCAACACATTGGAAATTAGACAATAGATTACTTGGAATGGTGCTCATTGTGCTGGGCACAGATTGGAGTAGAGCTGGGTCCCTTCCCTGGTTGTGGGAAAATGGTCAATACATTGTGATCCAAAAGGCAGTGGTCCTTCCAGACAATCCGGGCATCACTTTAATCAAAGCCATCATCATGTGGGGAGGAGGAGGCGGTGGAGATCTGGATGG
Organism: Glis glis; assembly: GCA_004027185.1. Lineage (NCBI taxonomy): Eukaryota > Metazoa > Chordata > Mammalia > Rodentia > Gliridae > Glis > Glis glis. The sequence continues at coordinate 7,020 of PVJS01048715.1, forward strand.
AACAGGCCCCGCCATTTTGATTTTTGTGGATGCAGTCTTGGCTTTCGATTGGAAAGCCGAGAAAAGAACTCAAGGAATCATTTTGTCTCTCCTTTCACCTTGGGGAAGGACCACACTGAAGTCATACCAGACATATATGATAGCCAATCTGGTTTTAATAGACCTCCAAGGAAGACATTTCCCCAGCCTCCTCCCTCAGGCCCTTTCAACATTTAACAACTATCTGTACATTCTTCTTTTACTTAAATAGAATGTGTATTGCCTATAAAAAGTTTATTTTTATCTTTCTGAGGCAGAGTGGTGGAGCAGCAAGTCAGTGGGTAGTAGGGTTGGGCAGTCCTGGGTTAAACTGTAGCTTAGCTATTTACTAGCTAGTAAACTTCCTTGTGACTTAACTTCCATGAGCCTCAGGTCCTCATCTGTACAATATGGGGTGTGATAACTACACTATACTCTAGAAGGTCATGGCGAGGAGCGAGTGCACATAAAGGCTGGGAGTGCTATTTGCTATAAAAGTGCTTAGTAGTAGCTCCCTGCCCCCACCCCTCCCCATTGGACAGCAGCTCACCAACATTCACTGATTGAAATCTCTGTAGACCCAAAGGAAGATCGTGGAATTCCTCTACCACTTTCTCTACTACAGGCCAATTAACTCCTATGTCCTAATTGCTTCTTTTTTCTCTTTTTTTTTCTTTTTCTTTTCTTTTCTTTTTTTCCATTTTGCTCTTACTTTTCAGTCCTTGAATCTTAACTTGGGAACTTGATTTCCAAGCAAGTGTGTGTGTGTGTGTGTGTGTGTGTGTGTGTGTGTGTGTGTGTTGGGGGGTACTGGGGACTGAACCCAGGGGTATTCTATCTCTTTGCTAAACACTGGCCCTATTTTTTTTAAATTTTGAAACAGGGTCTCACTAAGCTGCAGAGGGCCTCACTAAGTTGCTGAGGCTGGCCTTAAAACTGTGATCCTCCTGTCTCAACTTCTCAAGTACTGGGATTACAGGTGTGTGCCACCATCTCCAGCTTCCAAGCAATTTTTTTAAAAAATGTATTTTGCAATGTGGAGGAAATTCCACTTTTACAAAGTAAGCAAAACCAACCATAACAATAAGAAGAAATCAGTACTAGAAAGCTGAAAATATTGACCTGTACATTTTATGTCGTCATCCACCCCAGATTTTCGTTCTAGGCTGTGGATCCATTATTGAGGTTCCCACTATGATGACAAGGACAAAATAGAGCTATAAGATAACTCTCTGGATTATTATAGCCCAGAATATTCTGGCTGCAGTTGTTTGGTGAATTGAAAGACAAAGACTCCCTCCCGCTGGGGCTCTGCACTGCGACCTTCGTTTTGGCTGGGTTCTGTCTCAGATCCTGGTGAGTTCTGCTGCACCATTTTAAGAAGGAAATGTTACAGACCATGGCTTGTTTTTTGAAAAGCTGTACACATGCTCTTGGCTAATACAGTGTTGGATCAGCCGACCTCTGGCAGCTCTGCATGTTGGCTCCGCAAACATATGTACAATTTCAGACTCGAAGCCACACATGAAGTAATTGTGAAGCCACACAATTCATCCCTGAAAATATGCCATCCTGTGGTTCTTGTCTTCTCCAGCAACATAATCCCTAGAAACTATGGTGGTTTAAGTTTTGGAAAAAAATCAGTAATTCATCTTCATTCACTTAGAACCTACTGATACATCTCTGAGGAGGAAGAACATGTTTTAAAAGTCCAGAAAATGGAATGAAAGAATGAAACGACTACTGTACTAGAGTTTGGTTCAGAGATTTTTTTTTCTTCTTTTCTTACCATTACTCACAGCATATGATACTAAGAAAGAGAAAGAAAATTCCAAAACGGAGTTTCAAGGCTAAAAGCAACACCATAGATTTTCTCTAGTTCTGCAGTTTATAAGCGATGGAAAGGGTCTAAAAAGAGTTTCAGTGACTGTTTGGTGCCATGGGGTTTGTAGCTTAATCATAGTTTTATGTCATCGTGTCTTCCTTAGACTTCAAGTCTGGCTAAATGCCACTTCCTCAACGAGAGGGTCCCTGGCCACCTTAGCTAAATAAGCATCATTTCCTGGCACTTGCTGTCACTGTATCATTACCATATTTAATGATTTGTTGTTGTTGGTGGTGGTGGTATGTGTGTGTGTTACTGGGGATTGAATTCAGAGGCATTCTACCTCTGAGCTATACCCCCAGCCCTTTTTATTTTATTTTTTATTTATATATTTTTTGAGGCACTGGGGATTGAACCCAGGGGCTTCTACCTCCGAGATACAACCCCAGCCCTATTTTTTATTCTTTATTTTGAAAGAGGGTCTCACTAAGTTGCAGAGGGCCTCACTAAGTAGCTGAGGCTGGCCGTGAACCTGTGATCCTCCTGTCTCAGCCTCCCAAGTACTGGGATTACAAGCATGCACAACATCGCCCGGCTTATTTTTAAATTTTGAAATGGTCTCGCTAGGTTGCTGAGAGCCTCATTAAATTGCTGAGGCTGGGGTTCTGAACCTGCGATCCTCCGGTCTCAGTCTCCCCAGTGCTGGGATTACAGGTGTGCACCACCACACCTGGCTCCATATTTGATGTTTTCCATAACACTTTGTCTCTAACATTACCTTCTGATTTGTGGATCTGTCATTTGTCACTTCCTCTAAAGTGCAAGCCCTGTTATGACAGGGACTTTGGCTTTTGTTCACCGTTCCATCTAGAATAACGCGTGGCACATAGTAGGTGCTCAATAAAGACATGTGGATTGAAATGGGCCAGAGCTAGAGAGGAAAGGAACTTCTGTTTGTTCAGCACCTATCATGCTAGAGTGCTGCGCTCGGTTGTTTATGACTGTCGCACAAACTTAAGAGGTAAGTGATATGATTGGAATTGAAAAGAGGATACGAAGCCAGGGACAGATGTTTCCCTTCAAATCCTGACATTTGCCACCATAAAAAAATGATTTCTGATGTTCAATGATTCATGCTCTATGACCTCCTCCGTGACCTCTTTCCCAGGCATCGAAAGTTCAAGTCCATGCTTTGGCACTCTCTCTTTTTTGGTTTTTACCTATCTGTGCCACAGTAGTCTTCAGAGAAATCAGCCTGGATTAATTTTATTCAGCACAGTCAATACTCTGTTGCCGTTTTCTCTGTATAAAGTTCATTGAGTCAATTTCTTATATTATAGCTACTATATCTTACTTTCTCCTAATTTGTTGACAGATTCTATTGAATTGAAGTAATTCGCGAAAGAAAGAAAAAAAGACCAGAAAAGAAAGAAATCTCCCCATCTGCCGATTATAGAAGCCCGATGTGATCAAAGGGACTGAGCACAAAGACTTCAGATGGCCAAAGGGCTCAGAAGGCGACGTGTGCCAAAAGATGAAGACAGAACTGGAATATAAACAAGGCAGTAAATAACCCCAACACCGCGGGTTCTGACCACAGCATGGTCCACTGACATGAGTGGAGAGAAAAGGCCGAGCCTCTTGTCCTTAACAGAACTTTTCACCTTCTTTGGGGAAAGGTCAGATTGGCTCTGACAATCTTCCCTTTCTCCCAGAGTTGGATGAGGTTAGTGAGTGTCCAACGTGAAGACACATCAGAGTCATCTGGAGAATGTATTATCCAAGGGGCTCGGTGCCTGGGTTAGTGAAGGGGGCCCTGTGCTGGGGTTAGCGCCCCACTGATTGGTGGTGACCTGGTCATATTGGCTGTCCCGCTCTTCCCTGATGACCCGCAAGACCTGGCCCTTCACAGATTGAAAGAGAGGAAAGAACACGGGGTCACCAAAGAGCACAGGATTTGGAGTTGGAAAACCTGTGTTTGACTTGGAACTTCAGTTTGTCTGAAATCACCAAGGTCAATGACATTGATGTCGAGGCCCCAGTGAGAGCTGGGTAAAGGGATGCATGCAGAATAAGGGAGTGGTTGAAAGTGGACTTTCTCCATGAGGATGAAAGCTGATGGTTCACGTCCACATCCCGGTCGTCGACCTGTGTGGCCGAGGGTGAGTTAACATCACTAGATGTAGTTTTCTTATATATGAAAGAGACAAGAAATACCTATATGAATTCTCAATCTTTACCTGGATCCTCCTGTTATTACCTCTTTTTTATTGTAAGGAAACTGAGGCACAGAGGAGTTGTGTTACCCACCCAGCATCCCACAGAGGCCAGATGGATTGGTGCCAGGCACTCTGGTTTTATATCCACAGAGAAGGTGAGACAGGGCCAGTCAAGAGGCCAGACCATGGCAAGTACTCAGTAAATATTTCCCAATACTTGAATAATTTCCCGTCACACTCCAAACCCGTATCCCTCTATTTTATGATACAGCACATCACACATCCTAAACAGCATCCGACTTATTCAGCTGTTGCCATGGGAGCTCACTTGGGCTGCACAAAATCCACAAACATGTGTACCCTGGGAGGGGAGCACTGTGTGACTGTGTGGCTTTGTATTGCCGTCAGCGCATTAGGCACATAATATCTATTTATTAGGTGAAAGGGTAGAGATCAACTGTGGCTAAACGTAGAGATGACTTGCTTACTGGAGAACTGTTATAAATTCCCAATAACTAATTTCGGCCTGGAGCCTTTTGAACCTTGAAAGCGCCTTAAGCATGAGTTGACAATTACTGATGTTTTAAGGATGAATCCAGTCTCCTCTTTGCAGGATGTGGATGTCTGAGTCAAAGTACTTGAATGGAAGAAAGAAGTCAGATAGCATCAACTAGAGTTAAAGGCAATTATTCTTGCTAATTTGGAAGCATTCCAAGGAGCGGGGTGGGGGGTTGGGGAGTGAGGGAGGTGGGTACAGTTTAAGAGAAGGGTGCAGGGCCTTATTCTTTAGATCATGAACGAGACATCCTAGGAGATGTGGAGTCTGATGCTGGGACAGGGGTGAGATCTTGGGACACATGTTCTGTGCAGCCATAGAATTCAAGATGAGGGACCCTGAAAAAGGGCTCTTGCATTCCTGGGGAACTTGTAAGGTTTCATGGAACAAAGGTTGATAGAAACAAAATTATTTCAAGGTTAGTATATATCCTTAATTACTTCCCAGTCATTAATCGCAATATGTTTTAAAACACCCGGAAAAGATGCACACACTAACACAATTCACTGTGTACGAAATTACACAACCCATTCATATAATTATTATGAACAAGAACCCATAGTTTTACCAGCACAGTTTCGATGCCGCTGCTCCTCTATTGCGATGATCGCCTAATCCCCCCACGATCTTGTGGAGTGGTGTGCACATTTGTTTAGTCATAAAATAGACAGTCAATAAATCAGCACCTTAGCCAAAAATAAATCGAGCACGGGATTTATACCACTACAAAGAAATCTGAACAGAACAGTATTGGCTTTCATGTTGTCTTTTTCCTTCATTAAAATCCTACAGGAAGGAAGCATCTGAAATTTGAATTACATAGGGGCAGCCTGGATGACGACTCTGGTTTTTTGGGGGGGTGTGTGTGGGGGGTGGGGGGGACAGATGTCCTTCTGCTCATCCCCACAGTGTCTGCGTCAGCCTCACGCTCCTCTTGAGCAGGGATCTATAGCTATGAAGGAGCATAATCGTCAAGTCCAGGGCTTTTCCAACCGAACGCGGCCCTAGCAAAGCTGAGGGTGACCACTTTCGCTTTCTCTCTTCCGTCCAGCAGAAGCATCCCCAGAGATGTTTTATTAACTAAGCCCGGGTCAGTAAACACCCCAAACATCAGAGAAGAACACAGAGAGAGAAACGCCGACAGGAGCCAAAGGACTCAGCTCTAGAAGGAAAAATAAAAAGTCTGAAGATGTCCACGCCGATGGAGAGAGGTCTGTTTACTTACAGTGCTCACAAGGCCCTCCAACAGCTGGACTCTTTGAACTTAGTACGCACAGATGTGGAGCGCCTGCTCGCAATCCCCTTCCCTTTGGCAACGAGGAGTCCTCATAACTCTTTGCGGCTTCGGATTGATAAGTAATTTCCTGATTTGCTCTCAAAAGCGTCCTCCCAGGCTTTGAACGGTGGCAGAGGGAGTGGGAGCAGGCAGGGCCACTGCGTGCAGTGACACCACGGCCTCCGCAGACCTCCAGAGTGCCTGATCAAGACTCACAAACGAAAATAAATATCCTCCTTTATCTGTTGGCACACTCCCTAAGTCATATTTGGGAAAACAGCACAAAGTCTGGACAATGTTTGTTCTAAAAGCGTAATATTCCAGTTGAACGCCTTCTCATCCTTCATGCCGGGCCAACCAGGGCACTTTTGACTGGTCTTCTAAAACCAGCTGTTGTTGCCGGGTGTGGTGGTGCACGCCTGTAATCCTAGTCTAACTTGAGAGGTGGAGACAGGAGGATGGCAGGTTCAAGGCTAGCCTTAGCAACTTAACGAGACCCTCAGCAACTTAGTGAGAGCTTGTTTCAAAATAAAAAGGGTGGTGGGAGGTAGCTGCCTGAAGGTAGAATACCCTTGGGTTCAATCCTCAGTATATAAAAAAAGAAAAAGACCAGATGTTCTGAGTGTTTCTTACCAGCTGTTTAGAAGGATGTTCCCTGGGGGTCATGCAGTTTAGCCCCTTCAATTGACAGTAGAAGAAAAAAATGTCCAGGGCTTGAAAGACTGGCCCAGGATGATAGTGGAGGGAATAGAACTAAAGAGCCTCCTGCCTGTCCAGTCAGTGCTCCGCCACTACTGGGAGGTGGAGGCAGAGGCGAGGGTTTGAGATCTGGCTCTTGACCTTTAAGTCACGTGTCACTGGACAGGGTCCTTTATGTTTCTGAGTCTCTGTTCTCCCAGCTTCAAAATGGGATTCATAGTAATGGTGACCCTCACTTGTTCATATGGTGCGGTGACCGCTGTAAAGAGTTTCCTCAGGAGTGACAGCAGTTAGACCACGTGAGGGAATTTTGTCCCAGCAGCCCCATTTCCATGCTTCTTTTCTCCTTTCTATTTTTATATTTCATTCAATATTATTTTTATGCAGAAAGAAGCCACTGAGTGACTTTAGGGTGAAGGCTAATACAGGTTAGAGAATGGGATAGGAAATGGAGAAAACTTTTGACCTTGAGTAACTAGGTCAAGACCAGATGGAAGAGTATACAGCGTGTCTAGCATTTGCTTCAGAAAGGACACTGGATCTGGAAACAACAACAACAACAATCTAGGCTCGGCCACTGCCTAGAACACGTATGAGCCATGTGGAGTCATTTAAGCATTCCAAACCACAGCTCCTCACCGGGGACCTCATCCCTCACGTCGTGTGGCGAGGGCCTACTGGGGGCGATTAAGTCATGAGGATGGAGCCCACATGGACGGAATCACTGCCTTAGCGCCCTTCCACCCTTCCCTCACGTGAGGACGTGAAGTTGGTCCTTTATGGAGGATGCAGCGACAAGATGCCATCTTGGAAGCAAAGACTGACCGGGCCCTCACCAGACACGGAACCTGCTTCCACCTTGATCTTCGACCTCCCAGAATCTAGAACTATCAGAAGTAAATTTCTATTGTTTACAAGTTACGCACTGTCTGGCATTTTGCTAGAGCATCACATGAGGATGAAGACAGTGGTGCTTTCCAGCATCCACCCCAGAGAAAACATTGCTGATGAATGACACCGCTTCCACTCACCCTGTCAGCGTGACATTGGCTCACTCCCCGTGGTGCCAGGGCTCCTGAGGTTGGCCTTGTCCTTCATTCTTCTTGTTTCTTTGTTTATTGTGGTGCTGGGGATTGAACTCAGGGGCATTCTACCTCTGAGCTATACCCCAGCCCAATTTTATTTTTATTTGGAAACAGGGTCTCACTAAGTTGCAGAGGCTTCAAAGCTGCGATCCTCCTGTCTCAGTCTCTCAAGTACTGGGATTGCAGGTGTGCACCACCATGCCTGGCTTTCTTCTCCTTTTTTTTTTTTTTTTTTCGGTACCAGGGGT